>JAUYWH010019250.1:0-29370 GCA_034779795.1 Ctenopoma multispine
TGTGTGTGTGTGTGTGTGTGTGTGTGTGTGTGTGTGTGTGTGTGTGTGTGTGTGTGTGTGTGCGTGTGTGTGTGTGAATTAGTGTGAGCATTGTCACGGTAACCAGTAAGTATGTGTGACATCACAGCGCTCAGTCGTATAAGAGCGTCCGTCTGCAGGTTGAGGACAGACGCGTCCTCACACAGGATACACAAACCAAACTCTATTGAAAAAAACATCAAAACATTCCAGTCGTCTGACGCCAATAATCATCGTTTTTATTGGAGAGAAACATTTTGATAGAAAACCTTCTAAGGCGATTGACCGACGACCAGCACAACTTCCTGAGTTTGTTGGGATTTTTCTTTTTAAATCTGGACTTCTGTTGGAATATTTCTCCTTAGTAAGTTCTGCTGTTTTCTTAACCTGGTTCTTTATGTATTCAGAGTGACTGATACAGCATCTGTTGCTGGATCATTAAATCTAATTTAATCTAATCTAAAGTGAGATAATGCAATAAAAACTAATCTGATGACACAGAAAACTATAAATCAGTCTAATCTAGTCTAGTACGCATTCATTTAATAAATAACCTAACCAAGTGTTTTTTATTATTCATTTAAAAACTTCTAAAGTCTAAATTTATTTAGTCTCATTAAATCTGACCTAGCTTTTGAACTTCTTTATTTAATTTAATAGAGTATAAAGTTAATCTAAATCAGGTATTTACAGTTGATCGAAATCAATGCAAAAACTCCTGATCCACTCTAATTCAAAACCTTTAGTAGAATACAAATTAATTCCTTTAAAAACATTAGTTTTAAACTATAAAACATCTAAATCCAGTGTAAGTCATAACAATAAAGAGGATTGAAACACATTTCTAAATTAAATTAACTGATGCCTCATATTATTAACAACTTGTGAGAGATGAATGGAGTGTGGTGTGTTTCATATTAAGTGCGTAGTGTAAAAAATCTCACAGTAGATTAAACTAATTAGGAATTTATAATGAGAAAATATATTCAGCTAATGAAGTAATATAATAAAAATAAATTATATTTATTGAGAATACTCTCACTTCCACTGAGGACACTCTTTAGCTGATAGTTAACAATTAAACGTATGTAATTATACCGTATATTCTAATACATGAAATATGCTCGTCAGACAAGGTGGGAATTTTCTAGATAAATTTAATTATTCACACTGAAGGTAAAACTGAACGGAATCAACTTTTTTATATACGTGATGTAAATATTTTCATTTAGTTTTTTAATTCAAGTGAAAATGTCTCAGTTCAGAACAATTGACAATTAGACTTAATTTCAAATAAATAAATCCAATGATGGTCAAAGGGTTTTTAGATTATTCTTCTCTTGTGGCTTTAAGCAATAAATGAATGATGAAGTTTTTATTTCATTCTAATAAAAACGATGGCGTTAGTGTTGGATTCAGTCTCCATATGTTTATAATGTAATAACCGGATGTTGTCTTTGAACTGATGTTGGTACAAAACGGCTCCAACAGCTGCAGCCGGACATTAAATTAAGTTAACTCTGCCGAGTTAGTTTAATCTTTCCAAATCTCAAAAAACAACGTTGAACCATTTAACCTGAGTCACAAGAGGGACTTAAACGAACTTTTAGACGAAGCAGATGTGTAGATGTTAATCATGTTTTCAGGAAATGCCCCAAAAATGAACAATTAAGACGTTTACGTTTCAGTGTCAGTCTGTTACTGAGCTACGTGTCAGTAGGTGTTAACTCTGCACACTAGCTGTGGTGACGACAACAACTGTGTGGACGACACAAGACTTGTTTCCCTGGAGAAGCATAAATCTTAAGTCTGTAAGATCAAGAACAGTTTTAGTGGTTTAAACATATCTGAACCAGCTAATATATCAATTGAATTGTCAGTTTTATGCCTTGGTTAAGTCTGGAATCCACAGAGATGCTGGTTTCTTTCCTGGTGATGTTCTGCCTCTGTCCATCAGTCTGACCTAATAGTAAAGTAAAAGTTTAAATAAAATACATTCACCCTGCCAAGGAACTGATGAGGGCATCTATATGACCGAAAGCTAATTAACAATCAGAATGCAGGACACTCAGTTTCCATGGAGATGCGTGTGTTTCATTTAATCTGATTTGTGTCCTTTGCTTCTCTGCAAACAAAGATGGCTTCTTCTTCCTCCTTCTCATCTTTTGTGCCTCTCCTCCTCCTCTTCCTCACTGTCACCGTGGAAACGAGACCTTCACCACAGCGAGACGACAAACAGGTCTGTGGAGACAATCATCATCCTCATCATCGTCATCACATCTGTGCTTACCCTGATCATTATTAACCTGTTCCCCCAGGTGTTACACTCTCTGTTTGGCTCCCGTCTCTCTTCACTCATCCTGGCCCCGCCCACCTCTGATGACATCACAGAGGGATCAGCTGAACATCCTGCGCTTTCCTCCTTGTCTCCCTCTGCGGGATTGGCTGTGAACCCTGGTGCTGCTAGGGGATTGGCTGTCAGCAGAAAAGAGGCGGTCCCTCGGTTCTTCCTCGACTTCCTGCAGCGGCAGGCCAAGATGAAGCGGCGCAGCAGGAAGTCAATGATGGGAGGAAGAGGATGCTTCGGGATGAAGATGGACCGCATTGGATCCATCAGTGGGCTGGGTTGCTAGAGATGTGTTACCGTGGTGACTGCATCCCTACAAGTTCATATGGTAAAATAAAAAATCTGACTCTGGTGCATTTCACCGCTGTAGGATGCTCAGTGGTGTTGTCATAGTAACTATCACCTGTGTAAACACTGATCACAGGTTACTATGGTAACACCTCGTCTTCTAGAACTTCTTATTTTTGTTGTTGCCACGGTAACTACATACAATCTCGAGAAGCTCCCAACTCTTTTTATTCACCTGCGTGTTGTCACTGTAGGTGAACCCGAAGTTGACCTCATGTGACCTCTGACCCCTCAGGATCATCTGATCTGTCAGTCAGAGACTTCACGTTGGATGGAAACGTTACTAATGAAGAAGACTGATCTAACGAACTGTCATTACACGACAGACTAAAATACTCCACAGTGAAAGTTATTTTGTAAGAACGAAAAGTTTATTTTGTTGAACTTCAAAACAGGTTTGATAAATAGTTTTATAGTGAAGTTTAGTATAAATGAAGGATTTGCACAGCTTGTTTGGTACAGGCTCTGGAGTAGTGAGTTAAACTCAGGTAGACTTCAATCCTACCGATGACCTCTGACCTCTGGCTACGACACAGCCAGCAGTAAACGAGCATGTGTCAAACATGTGATGTGTGCGTGATTGCGTGTTCCTGACTGTGTGTTTGTGGACTAACTGCAGTGTGACTGCGGGCTGAAATAAATCAGATAGAAACTGCACTTGGCTCATGCTTCTTCTTTTTCTGGCTTTAATGTCTGTGTGTAAACTCAGACAACTGCTGCGCCTCTACGTACAGACAGTGGGGGTGTGGTGATTTCTAGCATCACCTGCTCATTTTTCACTCCCACCCCAGTAATTACAGACAACATTACTTATTGTTTCTCAAGTCATTTAAATCCTACCTGAGGCGACGCCCTTTTAATGTGTTTAAGTGTCTCTCTTTATGTTATTTCCACAGACCAGAAAGAGATGCTCATCTTGTTTTTTTAATGAGCTCAATGTGAAATATGATGTTTTAATGTGAAATGTATTTTTCTTAATATGACAGACACATGGCATCACCACCATAAAAGCCTATACAATTAAAATGATGAGAGAGAGGAAGCCCTGTGTTTCTAGGCTGTATTTGTTCACATTTTAGTAACTCTCTACTTCAAAAGTTGCAGAATTGTTTATGATTAGTTCCTCTTTGCAGTGCACATATGGATGTACACACAACCATACCTGGATTATAATGGTACTGAAGAAAACTTAAAAACACAATGTTTCTTAATCAAGTTCTGAAGCCTCTTTTTGAGTGGATTTATGGAAATGCATTGCCAGTGCATGTGAGAGATAATGACATGTTCAGGGACTGAAACTCACGGTGACTCTAAAAATGCGGTTCGAATATGTTTGCATTTAGATTAAATTGAGTTAGGACGCAGAGAAAGAAGCAAATTTTGATTATTCTGCAGCGCCCTCTCATTTGTCTATGACTTGCTGGATACCCATGGTTTTAATAGAACACATCCATGTCCACATCCTGTAATTTCCCCAGGGTTAAACTGTTGTTTTAATTAATGATTTTTTTATTCCTCTGTGATGCTGAATCTGCCCAAATGGACTTATACTCTGTGGAGCTAACATTAGCTGCAAGCTAATTATCAACTAACCTTACTTTCTACTTTAATTATGATTTGAAAGTGTATATTATCCAAATTAAGGGATGTTTTACTCACTTCTCTGATATCTTTGTTGAATTTTAAGGAGTATATTACTTCTTTCCGGAGAGTTAATCTACCTTCCCGCCACTAGAGGGCAGCAGGAAGACATTTTGAACCATCCCCTGTCACGTGATGAGGTCAGTGGCTTCTGGGTTAGCTCACGCAACTAGCACAAGGCTAACAGTTAGCATTCGTTCAACAACACGGAAACTAACCCGACTCTCGTGCAGCGGGACGTCTTCGTTTATACCTCCCTTTCCTCCCTTTTCCGGTTGTTCCTGCCTCTCCGTCCTCCTCGCCCGGACTGGTCAATTAAACCCGAAACATGTCGGCGGTGCAGCGGATGAAAGTGGCGAACGAGAGGCACAGCAAGACCATCACACAGCGGGGACACGTTCAGAAGACATCGGTAACGTTACAGAGAGCCGGGCTAAAAGCTAACGGCTAACAGCGTTAGCTTACTGATGCAGGCTCTATCATACAACATAAGCGTTTAATATACGTGAATTATATGTGTTAAAATGCTCATTAGCAGTGCTGCAGTTTAGGTCTGTTGGTAAATACGAACAATTCCCAGAAGCAGCTAGCTGTTAGCTTTAGCTTTGACAGCAGTTGCAGTGATCTGTTTTTCTGCACAGCACAGACACACACTCTTTAGTGAGTCCCGTTATTTAGTGATAGTAGCTTATATTAAATGTTACTGATAACAGATCGGCGAAATGTAAGTGATGCAATTTGATGAAGAGAGGAAACCAAACTCTCCCCTGAATTCTGAGGAAGTAATGGCTCCAGAAAAGTTACAAACAAGAAAAGTAATACCAAAGAACATTTTCTGTAAACCTAACACACATAATATATTGATCGTGGCTTTCGTGATATAATTTGAAACCCTCCCTCCCATGTGTTGTGTGCCGGGCTTTTCGGCAGTGGGCGGAGGTGATGTGTGATTTGAAAGATGAGTTCGTTTAAAATAAACTATAAGTTATTCACACGAAGAATTATGAGAAGAGTTTCTGAACAGTTTGAGTGAATAAGAAATATGCATGGTATTCGCGTTTGCACATAGGAAGAAAAGCTGTAAATACACAGTTTTCTCAGTGAGGTTTGGAGAGTAGCGGTTGCTCAGCAGGAAGCTGTGAGCTGCAAAGGTGTGAACACAGAAAACCTCTTCTGACAGGACTGTGGAATAGATGTGTGTGATTAATTTAGTCCCTCAATTTGAGAAACAGACTAAATGTGTAACAGTGACATGACTCATTGAGTTCTAAAGTCAACTCGTGATTTTATCGTCTGTTTGAGTTGTTAATCTGAATTTCTGTTTTCTTTCATTCTGAGATTAAATAGTATAGCAATTATACATTTTCGTACCTGAAAAAAAAATGTTGTTTTACTTACTGTAAATGTTTTTGTGTCTCTAATTTTAATTTCATACTAGTAAAATCGACTTCCTGTATATACTGTAGCGTATATAGAAAAGTCATAGAAAGTCAGAGAGAAAAGGTTTTAAGCTCTGACATATGTGGAGCATAAAACCAAAACAAACACATGGTCATGATTTTCCCATGAGTCTCACTGACACAGTTGACTGTCAACACAAACTGATTTATTGAACTGGAACTGACTTGGTTTTAGACAGGCGTTCTTAATAAACTGACTCTTCACTGTGCTGCTATTTTGCAAAACACCAGGACATTTTGTGTGTGTGTGTGGGTGTGGGTGTGTTTCTGTGTGTCCACTGCTAGTTTAACACTGTTCACTGTCTTCAGTTTGGTTTCAGGTATTATTCAAATCTTTGAATTTTCACAGTAAAACTACAATTTGATTTAATGCCACACAGAAAAAGTACCATGAGTAACATGACAATGTTTGTATTTATTTTATTGGGGTGAATTTACTTCATTAAATAAATCAATGATCAGACTATAAGTTTAATCTAATGTACATGTCTTTGTGTTTCTCAGCGGCCTGTAAACGATGAGAAGTCTCCGGTGGGTCCGTGGCTGCTCGCCCTGTTCGTCTTTGTGGTTTGTGGATCAGGTGAGTTTCACCCGGAGACACCTGAGGCAGCAGGTTATTGGGTGTTTCAGAAGTTTGCATTTTTCATCTGTCAGTAATTAATATTAAAATAAAGTAACTTGACAATAATAAATGTACGAAAATTAATAATGGAATGATTTTAATTAGTCAAACTGTAAATAATATAGCTACTATAATAGTATCTACTATAATAATAAAAAAAAAAATAAAGTAAATTAAAGTAAATGAGCCCCACGTTAAAATCCTGTTGAAACGTTACCAGACTCTAAAACACTTCAGTGTGAAAAACCAGTAAAACGAGCAGAACTTCACCGAGCATCTGTTGGCGTGTCAGACCTGTTGCAGCCTCACTGATAACACAGAGAGGAAGCTCATCACTTCTTCAAATCATCACAGGAAAAACATGTTTCACAACATCTGACAAGACGTCGTTATGTCTAAATCACCAAAAAGTCTGAGTCCTGTTTGGCTTGTTCTCACTGTTCTGCCTCTTTGTAGTTGTTTACAGTATCTTGGTAGGTACAAAGATGTTTGTAGTTATAAAGAAACCTTTTGTAGTTACCTGGTAGCTGTTGTGAGTGTGTTTGTAGTTTATGGTTGTTTTATTGTGTCTAGTCTTGTGGTTACAAACACAGTTACTCTGTCGTTAATTAAGAGTTGGTGAAGTCCTGATTAAACTGTGAAAATAAATAAATATCCATAACAATGCAGATTTGATAAAGGTCGTAGAAAAAATAACTTGTTAAAATAAATCATCAGTCAGTGTTGTTTTGTGCTGTGTGTTTGCAGCCATCTTCCAGATCATCCAGAGCATCAGGCAGGGATTGTGATGACCTTTGACCTCCCGGATTGAGCCTGTTGCCTGGAGGAAGGGATGAGGGGGGCACAATGCCATCGTTACACACACACTTTGTTCCTGTGGAGTTTAAATCTGAGCTCAGTTTTGTTTTTCTCCCTACTGTAAACCAACCTCTCTCTCTCCCTCCCTCTCTCTCTCTCTCTCTCTCTCTCTGCAGTAAACTGTTTACTTTTGTTTGTTTAGTTTTTTTATTTCCATCACAGTTGATGAAGCTGATATCGGTTATTGATTATTGATTATTGTCAGATGAAGTCTTAAGTCTTCTTCCTCTCAGTCGTCCGGCTGATTTTTATGCTCTCTGCTGTTCAGTCTCCTGTTTTTAGTTTCTGTAATTTAAAGGAACGAACCACTGATCTATTTAAAAACCTCATTAACTACAAATCCTGTGAAATCAGTCAGTAATTCTTTTTATTTAGTTAAAATGGTTTATGCTTCTTCTTTTACACATGGAAGCATTAAATCTGAGGAAACAGCGTTCTCGTCCAGCCGGCACAGTTTCATCACAATACGTGTTTTTTTTCCACACGTGTGACATCATAATATTCTTGTGACAGGTTGTGGGTTGAACTAAGTTTTGCCCTTAATTGCAAAAAATAAAAAATAAAATTTTTTATGTGAAAATGATAAAAAATTAAAACATTTTTTATTCCACTGTGTCAAAATAAATGTCATTGCTTCCTGAAAACGTTTCACATTAAAAGCTTCATTTTCTATGTGATGTCTTCCAGGAGACGGTTTGAAATTGTCCAACTTGGTCTCTGTACTGCAGATATTTTCAAACTAACTCAAAGTCAAAGCAGTTTGACTAACAACCCAAAACAGCCCAGTTGTTGACCTGTGGGAGATAAAAATGATGATGTAGCTGAACAGTTGTGTGCATTAAAACCATCAGAAAAAGTAAATCATCAGATATTTTGGTTTGACCATTGAGAAGCGAACATTCGCTTCTAAGTAAACTCAAAAATTGAAGGTTTTAAATCAGCAACTATCATGCTGCAGTCATTATTTTTAATCAGAATATGAGACAGACATTAATCTAAGTTTATTTTAGATTTTAGTGGTGTTGCTGTAAACTTGAGACATTCGAAAAAGTTATTTTACATAAATAAAAGCAGTTAAATAAATGTTAATGCAACTTTAACGAAGTTAAATATGTTTTCTCTGTGGTGGAAGCTACAGGGTTTGTATTTAATTAAGTAAAACCAGCTGTTTGCTCCCTGGTCCAGAAACCGGACCATCAGTCAGCAGCTCCGGCTCTGCAGATGTTTTCACAGCGTATGGTTTAGTGTCTGGAAGGTGAAGCACTGGACAACTCGCTCCACTTTTATACCAAATAAACCACAGATATTTTTCTCTACACGCTCTCTGCCCCGTGTGTGTGTCCTTCACTGTGGGTCTGGATCTTCGTATGGTTTTCTGACACCTTCATAATAAAATAGCTTTTAAATGTTTTAACTACTTTATTAACCAGTTGTTTCAGAGCGTGGAGACTAAGGAGGAATCTAGATTGTAAATGTCTGGGAATAAATACGTGGATAAAGCAGAGTGGAGACCTGTTAACAGGGTCATATGGAGGTTTATTGTAGAGTTTTACTGCTGTATTGTACAGAGGAAAAACTGGGGGGGACGGGGGAATTTACTGCCTGGAAGAAATGACAGCACAACACAACATTCAGAGGCCTCACTTTCTGTGAACATATAAAACAAGCCAGCCTGACAAAAGTCTGTAAAAAAAAAAAAAAAAAAAGTAAACACGAGATATGGAAATGTAGCTCAGGTCAGGGGCCCCTTTATAAAGAGGGTGAAACAGTGAGAAAC
Source organism: Ctenopoma multispine (assembly GCA_034779795.1). Taxonomy (NCBI): domain Eukaryota; kingdom Metazoa; phylum Chordata; class Actinopteri; order Anabantiformes; family Anabantidae; genus Ctenopoma; species Ctenopoma multispine. Next base: position 9,072 of record JAUYWH010019250.1, read on the forward strand.
TACTACAAACAACTACAAGAAGACACAAAAAACTGAAACAAGAAATTAAAAGTAAGGAAAAATGAGGTTAATGTTCAACACGGGTCCAAGAACAGGTGCTAGTCGACAGGTAGAAGATGCCTGAAGGCTGTGGACATGGTCAGGAGGCTGGGCGGTGAGCAGAGGGACAGATGTGACTCAGGTGGATTAAATGCATACTAAATATGAAGCAGGACATGGCTATATAAATAAGAAAATACACATGGAACAATAAATAAATAAGATAAATAAAATGACTAAATAATAACGACGTAACGACGCACTGACGTCAGATCAAGAGAAGATGGCGGCTGTGCTGAAGGCGGAAGGTAAAGGAGCTTTAACAGATTGTTTTACCTCCAAACACCTCGTTTTCTGCCCCGTTTGCTGTCACTGAAACCGCTTTATTTTACATGAAATGTCCAGAAATTAGAGGCTGCTGACAGCTACCGGTTCCCGCGTTTTCTCGCGGAGGTTTGGCCCGGTAGCTCGGCTCTCGGACGTGTTTAATCACGGCTGACAGGAACCAGTGTAGCTGTGTTAGCCTAGCGTCGCTAGCCGGCTAGCTGAGCGGCTAAACAAGAACAATTCTGTTATTTATTTACGTCAGCTGAAATAACGTCTATAAGTAATTAAGTTTTGATTACAAATATGAGGGCGTGATGAATGCTAGTGTTTGATTACAAGTTATTGACGCTTTAATAAATTAGGTAATGATATGAAACTGAGGAGTTCCCTAATGTTAGCTTTAGCGGGCCGGGAGAAGCTGAGTTCCCGTAGACGGAGTAGATGCTCCGGGAAGCGGCTAAATCTCTCAGGCGAGCCCGCGGTCGGAGTGAGGCCCGTGGGAAATTAGTGTGTGTTCATGTGTGGGTGGATACTGTACGTGTTAGAGTGAAATGGCAATTATTAGCATAAATGCAAGGATATTTGGTTTAACAAGCCTAAACCTGCAACTCTATTGATTAAGATTAAGTATAAAAATAACCTGGTTTTCATTGTCTTACATGCTAACAGACTGAATATCTGTGAAGTTTGATCTTGTAATCACACTAACAAGCAGTTAGTTAGTTGATTAGTGATTTATAGATAAAATATATTTGATTGCTGCTGTAGTTGACACAGTGGGTGTGTTAAGGTGCATTACTGAGAGATCAGGTGTGAAACTCACACAGGTTCACTATTAGAGTGTTATATAACTCCACACATGTATAAAAACACAGACGAACATACAGTTATGAACACACACACACACACACACACACACACACACGGTCTCTCCACTTAAAGTGGGAGCAGATTTGTCTGTTGCTAGGCAACAGGGAGCGATTGAAGGAGTGTGTGTGTGTGTCCTGTTGCACATCTTGTTGTTTCCCATCGACTGACCAGCTTTCTGTGCGTGTGCAGCGGGGCAGTGCGGGCGGCCGTGCGTTGTGTGAGACTCATCCTGCATGGACTCGTCGCCATGAGCAACAAGGAGATGGTTTCCACGGAGACAGGTCAGTCCCGTCCACCTGTCTGACATTGTTATTCCAGCTGAATGTGTTGTGATCATCTGCTGTTACAGCAGCCACAGTGATCAGTGTTTGTCGGTTATTGATGTCAGAGTCGGAGATTGTCAGAGTGCGGTGTCACAGCTTCACAGAGACTCTACTAAAAACAGGATCAGTTTTATTAAGCCAGGTATATGAGCAAACAAATAATGTGTCTATTGTTTGCTCTACAAATCAACATGCGTGAAGAGGAGTCGAGCAGGGCGAAGGTAACATAATTGATATAAATAATAAAGTTACAGTCTAAATGAATTTATGTGCTGCGAGTGGAGCTGTGCACAGTACACAGTTTGAATCATACTGTGGCTGTCGAGACTTTCCAAATGTTGTCGGATCAGATTCTGATAACAACATGAAGTTGAAAGACTGGTCCGGCTCTGTTGCTATGGTAACCACCTGTGATTCTGCGTGGGTTTCTTACATGGAGATGCCATAAATGCTGGGAAAAAATATCCAGTGTTGCAGTAGATTTGTAACCCAGCCTCAATGTGCATTCACAGCGAGTCAGGAAGTGTTTACAGCACAGTTACGGTAGTTCCAGAGTCTCTGTGTCTTTGTGTGCAGAGAATAAAGGACAGAAGAAAGTGTTTCTGCCTAACAAGCTGCTGGAGTGTCTCCCTCGCTCGTCCAGTCTGCCTAACGAGAGGCTGAGGTGGAACACTAATGAGGTCGGTACTAAAACGTGAATGACATCTCAGACCAGACGTGTTGTTTGTGTGCACCTCAGTAAAATATCCAGACATTGACTTTACTTTACATCAACTCAGGTGCACATTAACTGATAAGTAGGAAAATAAACTGCGTTTATTATATAGCCAAAGACACGTGGACACCTTTTACTTTTAGTCAGCAGCAATGAGTCGATTGACTGAAACTCGTCTTTGTTCCTGCAGGAAATCGCTTCTTACCTGATATCATTTGATCGACACGATGAGTGGCTCTCCTGCACCCTGAAAACAAGGTACACTTGACCTGCAATGAACAAGCGAAACTGAGGAGCCGAGGGCGTCGAGACACACTCACACACTGTCTGTTTGTGTCGACAGGCCGAAGAACGGCAGCATTATCCTGTACAACAGAAAGAAGGTGAAGTACAGGAAGGACGGGTACTGCTGGAAGAAAAGGAAGGATGGGAAGACAACGAGAGAGGACCACATGAAGCTGAAGGTCCAGGGCATGGAGGTGTGCAGCACACGGACCTACCCACAGTGTCACTGTTCATCGTTAAAAACACTAACTGCATTATTAACACAGATGTCCTGAGCCAATGTCGGCATATTTTGAATGATGTGAAACTGGATCCTAAATCTGATCCTGAGTTCTGAGTGTGTACATTTACACCCTTTACTGTATTTTCTTTGTGTAAAAGACAACGGGCATTGAATTATAGTGCAGCATAATGTTACTCTAATAAAGTATTGATTTAGTAAAGATCATAATGTATTAGCTAGTTGAGTTTGTCTGATGCAGCGTATCTGCAGTTCTTCTGACGAATGCTACGCTAATCAAAGCTAACTGTTGTTTCAGTGCCTGTATGGCTGCTACGTCCATTCCTCCATTGTGCCAACATTCCACAGACGATGCTACTGGCTGCTGCAGGTAGGAAACATCATCACACTGTGCGTCACCTTCTTCACTCCTCTCTACTGAGCTTCATCCATGTGGAACTGCAAACACAGATCCTTCACTGAGCTCCTGCAGCTGCTCACACAACATTTCTGTGTGTAATGTGCATAATGCAGTTAGTGCAAGTGTTAGTGCTCATTAAACATGAAACTAAAGCACAACCATCACTATGTGTCTTATGTGTATTGGCCCTGAAGTCTCGTTTAGTTCTGATGTTTAATATTGGAATTGTGTTCTTGTTCCACTTGAACACAGATGCTAAACTGTATAAGATTAGACTATTTCACCTGAAGTACAGAGCGTCTTCGTATACTTATGACTTCTGTCCTTGGTATAATGGTTTATCTGGCCCCAACCTCAAAACTAAAACTTGATTGATAGCTTGATTCTGTCTCAGATGTCCTCAGCACACTGACTTTAAGCACTGAAATGAAGTGACAGGTAATCGTGTGTGTGTGTGTGTGTGTGTGTGTGTGTGTGTGTGTGTGTGCGCGCGCGCGTGTGTGTGTGACAGAACCCAGACATCGTGCTGGTCCACTACCTGAACGTGCCGTCCCTGGAGGATTCTGGGAAATGCAGTCCGCTGTTGTGTGCGGTGGCCGACCGTCACGACAGCGTGAGGTGGAACCGAGACGACCTGCTGAACCAGCTGAAGCCCATGTGTACGAAACCCACACAGCAAGAAAAACTGTACATGTTCATGTACACTGAAGTACCCAAAGTAGTACTTGAAGTATTGAGTAGTTTCTCTGTGTCTCAGTTCACAGCATGAAGTGTTCAGTAGGTTCAGGAGATTTCAGTATCGAGGAGTTGGTTCAACACATTCTGGACCGACAGAGAACCAAACCACAGCCGCGCACACACGCCTGCCTCTGTAACGCCGCTCAGGGTAAAACATCTCGCTGTGACATCACTGTGACATCATGACGACGTCACTCTAACGCTCACACCTGTAAACGTGTGTTTCCACAGTGTCGTCAGGAGTGAACATTCCTCACCGCTGTAACAGCACCAAGCATCGCATCATCTCACCCAAACTGCCCCCGTCCTCCTGCAGACCCACCCCCTCCCCGCTCTCCTCAGAGGTGGGGGAGGCACTGGGGAGAGGAGGAGGGGGAGGAGAAGCCAAACTGCCTCACCTGCAAGCTCAGAGCAGTCCCGTGTCGTCTCCCTGCCCCTCGTCCACGTAAGTCACCCGCAAGACATGTTGGATTATTCAAGAACCAGTCGAACAAGGATCCGTTCTTAAGCAGAACGTTTTAGATCTTGTTCCTGAGTCTGCTTCACAAGTTTACTTCTTAAGGTTTGTCCCAAATTTAACTGTGGTTCCTGAATTTAAGTCCCAGTGTTATTTCTAAAGTTTTGTTTCCATGTTCCCTGAAGAACCATATAGTGAACAGAAATAGAACAGTGGAACTTCAGGTGCTGTACTTCTAAACCGTCTCCCCCGTCTGTGTTATGCAGCTCGGCCTCGTCTCCCCCTCAGCCTCACAGCACCACCATCACCATGGGTAACCACGGCAACAGCTTCTATGGCGACCGCCGTGGCAACCTGACGACAGTGGCTCTGCCCCAGAACGCGGTGATTGTCATGGCAACAGCCACCACCATTGGAGGGAGAGGGGGGCCGGGGGGAGGAGGGGGAGGTGGAGCTACATCAGAGGAGACGACGCAGAGGAGGAGTCTGTCACTCACCCGCTCTGGCCAGTTGCTGCTCTCCTCCGCCATCCCCCCACCTCCTGCTGGCAACCCTGCCTCCCCCTCCCCTCCCTCTTCCTCCTCACCTGCTCCTCCCTCCATCCCCCCTGCTCCTGTGCAGGCGCCCGGGGTGGCCACCCTCTCCCTCACCCTTCTACCCTCTCCTGTCATCGGAGGCCTGCTCCTCACCCCTTCCTCCTCCAACACCACCTCCCTCCGATCGCCTCCACCTCCTACAGCCACCTCCCCACCCTCTCTCCCCTCCTCGCCCTCACCACCCCCACGTCCTCCATCCCCCACCCCAGCCTTTGACCCAGACTCTTTCCTTAACTCCCCCAAACAGGGCCAGACTTATGGTGGTCCCCCTCCTCCTTCCTCCGCCACTCCCTGTCATGTCCTCTGTTCCTCCTCTCCTCTCTCCCCCCCTTCCCTTGCTCTCTCACTCTCCCCCACCTCTACCCCACCTTCCTCTGTTTCCCCTCCATCCTCCCTGTCCTCTCTGTCCTGCTCATCTGAGATAGACAGAAGAGACACGGCCCTCCCCCTCTCATCCTCCACCTCCCCACCTTCACCAGCCCTCCCCCCCTCCCTCTCCCTCTCCCTGTCTCCCACCTCTTCAGTTGCTCCTCCCTTGCTTCCTCTCTGCCTGGAGCTGGGAGCACTGGGGGAGTCGGAGAGAGGGAGGGAGGAGGAGGCGCGTGGCGAGGAAGATGAGATGAATGACAGAAGAGACGATGAAGATGACGATGATGAAGGTAGTGCTCCCCCCACCAAGCTGGCCCTACTGCAGGTGAGACGTATTAAAGGGACAGTACGTGTTTTTAGGCTTTTGCGTCATGATGCAGACGTGAAGTTTGCTCTGATTTACTTTTAGATTAGATTAATTGATTAATTGAGAAACTGATCAGCAAAAGTAAGGACATGAGGAAGTATAGAAGTAACCAAGGAAGTATATAGGAATAAGTAGGGAAGAGGAAGTAAGGACATAAGGAAAAGAGTATTAGTAAGTAGGGAAAGCTGGAAGAGGGATAGATGGAAACAATTAGAGGGAAGAAAGCATTGAAGGAAGGGAATAGGGATGGAATGAGGTAAGGAAGTGTATTAAACTGAAGGAATTAAACAAGAAAGGAAGCGTGAGAGGAATTAAACAAGGCACTTTAGAAGGAAGGAGACGGAAATATAGAGATTTAACACACCCTGGTGTTCTAAGAGAACAGGTGTAAATTCACACATCACTGTTTGGATTTTAAAAGTCATTACTTTTCTCTGTTATCAGCTCATAACAGATGATTCACTCTGTGGGAACTATGTGGTGACAAATGTTCACAGCAGTGTATCTGTGTCAGCTTAGTGATTTAGATATTTTACTTTGTCAGATCAAAGTTTGATGGAAGTGTCTGTTTGCATTAGCCACGCTGCTACTGTGGAACTACTTTCTTTGTGGTATCCATCCGCCCTGTGTCTCTTTTATTTCTGGCCTTCAGACAAATCACACCTCATCCAGCCCTTTGCCACGTCAACACACAGGAAGCAGCTCTGCCTCTTTGCTTCTGGTTTGCCAGGACTCCATGGCCCCGCCCACCCAGCCGCAGGCCAATCAGATGCAGCGGTTAACGGCTAGCGGACAGCTACCCTACACCCACCTGTCTGCACCTGAAGCCGTCCCCGTGCCTGCAGCTCACCTGGCCACGCCTCCGGTGCAGGTGAAGGAAGAGAGTAGGCGGGGCTATGACTCAGAGGACACCTGCATGGACACTCATCTGGAGGAGGACCAGGAGGAGGCGGTGGAGGAAGGGGATCGGGGAGGGGAGGAGCTTGACATCTCCTTTGACAGCCAGTTCCCCGACCTCATCTCTGACCTCATCACCGAGGAGGCCAATCCCATCGCAGCCCAGCCCTCTGCCAACCCCGCCCCCAACCCAGCTGTCTTCCCCGCGGGGGTCAGATACATGGTGCCCCCGCAGCCCTCACCCTCCTCCTCCTTCCTCCCCTTCCCTCACCCGCTGCCCTCGTCCACCACACGCCTCGCCTCCATCACGGATTTCTCACCAGAGTGGTCATACCCCGAGGTAATCAATCATCAATAACCAATTGGTAATCTGTAAGCACTCGCCAATAACTAGTAATCACTCACACATAACCAGTAATTGGTCTGTAAGAAGGTAACGAGGAGAAAAGAGTAAGGAACAAAAGCATGATGTAGAGAACAGTGTAAGGATGTAAGGGAGGATACAAAGCAGTAAGCAATTAAAGAAGGAAGGAGCAAAGTAAGAAAGTGAAGAAGGGAGGTAGGGAAGGAGTAAGGGAGTATAAAGGAAATAAGGATGTGAGCAATAAGACAAGTTAGTAAGAAAGAAATAAAGGTAGAAAGGAAAAAATTTGGGAAATAAAGAATGAAATGAATAAGGAAGTAGTATAGAAAGGAAGTAAAGAAGAATAGAAAGAATAAGGATATAAGGAAGGAAGGAAAGCAGGGAACAGACGATGGAAGAAGAACATTATAAGAAGGGAGTAAGGAGGAGGTAAAGGTAGTAAAAGGTGGTACAGAAAAGAAGTTCTTTTGTGAAGGTGTTTGACGTGTGTCCACCAGGGGGCAGCAGAGTCTGACTGATCACTTAGTGATGAGTGAAAACCTGCAGTCTGCTGACATTTACTGACAAAATGTGAACAAAGTATAAAGATTAAATTAAACACATGAATGAAGTGAGGGTTTTCTCAGCGGCTGAGTTTAATTGAACTTTTCCACCACCGTCACATTTTTCAGACTGTGTTGATCTGTTTTTTTTGGTAGTTTGCTGCCGTATGATGTCGATCATGTTGTAATCTGCGTCATGCGCGTTTTCTGCATTTTCAGGGAGGTGTGAAGGTACTGATAACGGGACCGTGGAGTGAGCTGTCGGGTCGATACTCGTGTGTTTTCGACCAGAGCATCGTCCCTGCGTCGCTGATCCAGCCTGGAGTGCTGCGCTGCTACTGTCCTGGTAACACACACACACACACACACTGACTGTTTCTGTGTGACACTGAGTGGTCTTTAAAGCTGTCTGATGATGGGTTTTGTCTTGACTCTTTATCAGCCCACGAGGCCGGTCTGGTGTGTCTGCAAGTCCTGGAGTCCGGAGGCTCTGTTTCATCTTCGGTTCTGTTCGAGTACCGAGCGAGGAACGCCAGCTCTCTGCCCAGCTCGCAGCTCGACTGGCTCTCACTGGACGGTCAGACACAACTCCTGCTCCACATCTCACACTGAGCCACAAAACACACCAAATGCCATCCAGTCTGCCCGAGCACACAGGTCCAGTCTGCCCGAGCACACAGGTCCAGTCTGCCCGAGCACACAGGTCCAGTCTGCCCGAGCACACAGGTCCAGTCTGCCCGAGCACACAAGACAGCAAACTCGTGGTTTTAGTTTCACTGTGACTCCACCAACACGTGACATTATCTCTGACGTACATGCAGAAAAAAACACACTGGCAGTAGACAGTTTTCAAGCTTTGATCGCCATTATTGACTGGAGTGTTTGTCGCATGACGACTACGTTTCTCTTCCTGCTCTGCTGTTAATCTCAGTTAATCCTTTATTTCTCACCAATCACTGAGAGCCCCCGGGGTGAATTTACATTTACTCTAGTATTACTAACTTTATATTCCACCACGTTCGTCTGACAGCTTCATTTACTGGTTATTGTAAAATTACAATTTATTTGCAAATTTAAAAACGTTATGCATTAGTTTAAATGTAAAATGTTACTTTTAAATTAACAAACGTTAAAATTAAAAAGATTCGTTTTTTTAAACAAATTTTTCAAAATGGACAAATTCTTAATTTTTCTAATAGTCTGTCCAAAGTTACTAATTTTTTTTAAACCAAATGTAAATGATTATTTTTCAAATTAGTCTTTTTAAATTGACAAAATAAGAAAATTATTAACAAAAAAAACATCACCATTACTAAAGTTGCAACTTACTAATTAAATATTTTTTTATAAAATAAAAAATTAATAAAATTAGCATTACTCTTAAAAATTAGAAATATTCACAATTTATTCATGTTGAAGTTACTTGATTCAAATTAAAACAAATACTAGTTACTACTTAATAAATACGACTAAAGTGTTGCATCTGCGCTGTAGAACCAGGAACGTTGCTGTACTCGTCCTGCACTCTGTGTGACGGCTGCAGCTTATAAAACTATTTAAAGCTCCACACCGTCAACCTGTGGCCATAAAACTGAACGCAGGTCTGTTTTTTTCTGAGCCCATGGACAGTTTATAGACACACGATCTCTGCAGGACCTCAACGCTACAAATATGGTAATCCTACAGAATGATGATGCAGTACTGTAGTAACACTTAGTAAAGTACTGGGCGTGTGTACAGCAGTAAAACATCAATTTCTAAACACCATGTGTAACAGGGAGCAAGTTTTTTATCATCTTTACAGACAAACGTGATGTTTATGTTTTTTAAATCTGAATCATCCAGAGTAAAGACGCAGTAAAGTCTTGAGACTGTGACGCCATCACCGCTAACCTTCCCGCTCGTAATGCGATTTAACTTAAACCATATCCAGAAGTCTGCTCTGATCTAGAAGTGTAGATGGTGAACAGACGTAATGTTTAATGTTCCAGATCACGTTTGGAGTCGATGTGTTCGCAGCCTCCTTTTTAAAGACACATCCAATCGTTTATATTGTAGAGTAAAACTCTGAAACAGGCATCTCACCAAATACTCACTGACTCGTTGAACCTAAGGTGTTAAAATGCCAACTAGTTTCTGGGTTTTTGGACTCACTATTACGACCTAGAGCACCTTTTTAAATAGAGGTTTGAGAGATCCTGAGGTGAGCGCAGACGCCGAGCGGTGGCGTGTGTTGGCGAGCTGCCTGCCCTCTGCTCTCTCCTCCCAGGAATCCACTTTATCCCCTCATCTCTCTCTCTCTCTCTCTGAGTGATTGATGGGGTGGAGCTGTTTTCCACTGTCATCACCTGGAAACACACACAGTCATCAGGACGCGCTGCTATTTCTGACTCTGTCTGAGGCTGTGTGAACCTCACACACACACACGGTAGTACAGTAGAAATGTAACAAGTCTGAGTCCTTCTGAAGCCCTGATCAGATAAAACTTCAGAGAAGAAAATCCTCTGCACACACGGCCAACACCAGTTCATTGTTGTAAATGATTTGTAAGTAAGATCCTGTGTGTTCACGTTGTGCCTCCATTATGCAGCTTTATGTACTTACTCTAAACCAAAGAAGCTGCCTGGATTCCAGCGGTAAAGACACGACATGAAACAGCAGTTGGACAGTTTTGCTCATGTACGACATCGATCGTGTTTATCATTGTAGTCGCAGGTTCCTGTTACGTTTTCCAGCAGTTTTCAGTCTCTTGAGAATCAGCAACTCTCTCTGAGCCTCGTATTAATAAGCATCACACGCTGTATGAATGCCGGGTCGAGCTTTAGCTTGATCTGTGGTTTAGTCTAATTTAGGTTGGCAGGTTTACAAGCAAAGAACAAATCACGATGCCAGTTGTCAGTGGAAACCTGCCGTAGTCGTTCAGCCCAGCCTGCTGGGTGAGATGGAGAAAAAAAAGTCCCTGGTGACACGACGGGGGAATGCTGAGGAAAAAAGCTCAACTTTATGCAAATGTGCTGTTCAGTGGCAGCCAGGCGAGAGCCAGTCAGGGCATAGGATGAGTGAGTTTTAAGTAAAACAAGAAGCTGGTCACTTGCTCGGTGCGGTGTTGGTGAGTCTGCTGAAGGTGGAAAGTCTGGTCGTAGTGTAGCATGTAAATAAACCCACTCAACACAACACCTCCTCCTGAACCCAGCTGGGTTAGGAGTCTACGCTGTAGGAAAGTCGTTTTTCTTGCACTGTGCAAATGTTTGCTGAATTTTCACAACACGTAGCCAGCTGCAGAACTTGCCTGACACTTTTTACGTTTTTAAGTTTTGCTCCATGTGGCATTCGCCATGGGATGATTGTCACTTCATCCATGGGTACAGTGCAAACAGGAGCTGTTGGTGGCTGATTCTGCATAGTTTTAATGGGAATTATTCAAAACATCCACTGGATCCAGTTGTCATGATTTTGTTATGTTAATTCCCCAGCTGCTGCATCTATTGACATCGATACGTCAGTTGGCTCCTTTCACGTCTTTCTTTTTCCTTCATGTCTTCATTTCATTCAGTCCTTCATAGCCCGCTCTCTCTGGACTCTGTCCAGGACTGGGTTCAGGCCCAGATCCAGGAATGTCTCACGGTCAGTTGAGACACACTATCAGACACCTCCCTCCCCCCTGTCTCCATCTTCCCCCTCCCTCCGTTCCTAACTGTGGATTTCCCACTGTGCTTTGCTGCTGTGTTTGGACGCCCAGCAGACTGCACCACACTCCCTCTCTCTCTCTCTGGCTTTAAGTTTAACTGATCCTTGCACGGCCGCTCAGTCTGAACGCGTGTGAGTGTTAAATCCCTCATCAGCTCGTCGTCACTGCTCATTTTAAGATTGAGTGTGTGCGCGTTACCTTCATCCCGTGACAGCGGCGTAACGCGCCCTAGATGTTCCTCACCTGTGCTCACCCATTCTGGCGCTGAGGGAGAGAGGGAGACAGAGAGTGAGAGAAATGGAGAAATACTGAGACAGGGAGAGAGAGGAGGGGATGATTTGTGTTCAAAGAGACAGATAGAAGATGGACGAACGTCAGCGAGACGATGTGCAGCAACAGCAGGACGGTGTCGGTAGGATGACTTCTGTGTGTTTCTAAAGTGGTTGTCATGGTTACGCAGCTGTTTGGTAGCCATGGTAACTGCTCACAGCTAAAAACATGATTGTGAGGTAGAATTAATCATGGATTAATAGTTGAATTAATAATAATAAAAGTCATGATTTGTTCAGTTAAAGGTTCCCTTAGTGCCTAAAATCCCCTTAGACTGATTGAGAACGTGGAAAATGACTTTTGAATTAACAATAACAGTAGGAAATTAGGTCAGCTTGGTGCTAGAATGGTTTGTGCTTCAAGGTGCTTGTAGTGGATGGCAGAGCTTGAGGTGGTAAAATAGTTTGTTGGTTTTAATTTCCACTAGTTTTCTGCAGAGACTGCAGCTTGTTGGTCTTAAAAAATGACAGCACTGACATTTTATAGTTTAAGGGATTGATCAACATTTTTAAATGACATTACACCTACATATTACACATTTGGACTGTTCTGTGTTGGGACTTTAGACCTTTGGATCAGGTTCTTCCTAAATAACTCAATCTTAGCTTCATCAGGAATAGAGCATTGTGGAGCGTTGAGGTTTTCTTTGGCTCCCTAAATGGTTTTATTTTGTTTGAAATATGCTGTTTCGGCAGCAGATCCAGCATTGTATGAGAATCATGATTAAACAGCCTTTTCTAAATTCCCTATTGGATCGAGGTCTCTGCTCTGTCTCGTTACCTTAGTGTGTAGCTTTGACTGTGAGTCTGGCATTATTGTCTTGCTGGAAAACAACTTGCAGTTCTGTTTCAGACTATGTCAGGTTTCTGTGTCTCCTTATTTTGCTGCAGTCATTTTACCTTCTAGCATCATGATTTGAGGCTTTGCTGTCTCTGGACCTGAAAATGAAGCCCCAAATTTAGCAAGGTCTCTTACAAGATAATGTTGGGTTGTGTGTCTGCGAGCTGAAGCTCAAGAGAAGCTGGACGAGGCAGCAGGAGATCAAATCATAAAATTAAATCTACTACAGAAGGACTATTTTTTGGAGTCAGAACCCAGACATCAACCCAACATAGATGCTGTGGAGACATGAAGAGAGACGTTCACACCAGATGTCCTCAGAATATGTCTGAGCTGAAGCAGTTTTGTGGGGAGGATGGTCCTCTGAGCAGGTTTAATCGACAGGAAGTGTTTGCATGATGTTGTTGGTCCTTTATCAAACAACACTTTGAAAGCTAAATGACCATGCTCAGTAAAGACATGATACATTTAGATTTTATTTTATTATCTTCAACAGGGGTTCCCTCTGCAACCTGCCTCCTGTCATGTTAAACTGCTGTGGGAATATTTTTTTATCTGCTATTTTACAAACCAAGCTGTTAATTTCTACATGGTGCCACTCTCACAGTGGTGCAATAAAGTTCAACATGAACACCACAGCTGTCCAGGTGCACCAGTTAGAAGCGTGACTCTAATGGGGAAGTTGTGAAAGGAATACCTGCAGACACTACTCAGGGCTGAAAAAATTACCAAATGACGTAATGAAAATAGTAGTTGCAGCTCTGCTGGAGAGAAGGGAGTCCCCCCCCTTGTCTGTGTGGCTACAGGTCACAGCATGTCAGGCTATTCTCACTCACTGTGACAGTGCCAGACAGCCGCACGATTGAAGTCCATCAAGATAGTTTCCATTTGAGACAGCGTGTGTTAAAGAGGCTCTCTTAAAACAGATATTTAGGAGAGGAGTTTTCCATCTGCCTCCTGCTTAGAGCTGTCGACAGGAACGCTGACCTCAGATCAGCGTTGGGTGACTGGCAGCCGATTGACTGAAGGCGACCGATGATTGACGGCTCGTTCTCCCACGTGTAAAGCTGCTGTGGTTGAAGTTGCGTCAATGCGTCACTGCTGACGTCATCATACCCCAGCTGGTGCGTTGCGGGAAATGTAGGATCCAGAGTTTTTGGGCTGATGGAATTGGACTCGTAAAAGACTCAGGGTCAAAGTTGTTTTTTTCCACGTTGTTGCTAGTCAGGCTGTTGTCGTGTTAGCTACATATCTCTGTTGGTTTACCAGTGAACACGCAGGATGTAAGCATACTAATAACCTGTTTAGTTATAAAATGGATTTATCTAGAAATGCTGGTCATCCTGGTTTTGTAGTTGTAGTTGTTTTCAAAACTACCAGTATCTCAGTCTCTGTTGCTTTGATTAATTGATTGATTACTGGTTGTCATTTCCACCATATGGTATAAAAAGCCAGAAGCATCATTACTTCCCTCAGTAAATACAATTTCTTTTGACTTGATACAACAATTGTTTTAGCTTAACAAAAGATGTACCCTCTCTACAGTAAAAGGAGGTCTCACTCTGTGTATTTTCTTCCTGCAGATAATCAGTTCAGGATGTCCATCCTGGAGCGACTAGAGCAGATGGAGCGCAGGATGGCAGAGATGGCCGCCCGCGAAAACAACCAGCAGCAGCAACAGCAACAACATCAGAAACAACAGCATGGCAACCAGCTGGCCACGCCACCTCCTCCTCCCCTACCCGAGGACCACGAACAGGTGAGGGTGCTGAAAAAAGATTTTCCTTCGTAGCTTCAACCAAGAACACAAAAAAACTGAACATCAAATGCACTTTATTCATCAAGTAATCTGAGTGTAAACTGCATTTAAGCTTATAGTAATAAGTAAGTAATTACTTATTGACTGTTGAGTTCTGTCCAGACATCATGTCTCAACACATCTAGGCACACAGATATCCTACTGAAGGATGCTAAACAAAATATTAAAAGACAAGATGACCACAAAGAGACTGAATATAAATATAGAGACACACAAAGACACTTGGACAAACATAAACCCATTCAGAAATGTTATCAATGTAAAACTATACATTCCGGTAAAGTGAGAAGGTTTTTGTGTGTCAGTAAATGAAATGTGGAAGCACTACACATGCAGAGAGCAGCAGGTAACAAGGCAGATTATATGAAAGTGACTGTGGACTTTGGTTCAGCTTGGTCAGGTGGTAAACAGGTTAAGAAAAACAAATTAACCTGAATGGAAAATCCCTTTAAAACATCTCTGCAGTCTGACCTCTACTGAACTCCGCCTCTCTCTGATGTCATGGGGAATTTAGCAGATCAAGTCCTCGAGTTAAAATAGACTCAATGCGACAGAGATAGACACACAGAGAGGCTTGACCTTAACGAAAACAATTAGAGCCACAGCATGCACATTCTCCTCGGCAGCAGGTATGTTGTCTTAACAGCCGCTGGAGCACCGGGGACCTGGATACCTCAACTCACTAGTCAGTCTACCTCAATTCCTCTTCCTCACCTATAGTCATAAGCTTTAACACTGAAAACAAGGAGTTCAAACGAGTCCTTTCTGTAGGGTATAGACTTCTGCAGACATCTGCAGGAAGCTCCTTCACATTCAAAGGAGCCATTTGAGGTGTTTGCTAATGTGATTCAGGCACCTTCCATTAGATCCTGGAGGCAGGTCCAACTGGTAGGAGACCTATAACATGCCGGAGAGATAATGACCTCAGAACAAACAGGGATCCCCAGAAAGGAACTATGTCCAGAGAAATAGAACAAAGAATCCCTCAGCAAATGGTCTGGCCACCACAGAGACCTGGAGCAGTCTGACTACTTCTTCACGCTGCTTCAACAATCTACCTTCCAACAATACAGTTTAAGATCATAAGAATGTGGGGGATTATGGCTTCAGTGTTCACCTTCAGAGCAGGTCAGCGTGTTGGCATGTGTTGTGTTTGTGCAGCAGCTGTCTGAGAGCGGGATGGATGAGTAACAGCTGTGTGGCCTGATAACAGGAGGTGTTTCCAGGTTTATACCCGTCCCGCTGTTTCACATCACGGAGAGCCTGCCGCTCGCTCCGACTGCTGCCAGTCATTTATAGCCTCACTTGTCCATGTGCGTCACACAGGGAGAGGGGCGGCGGGGGGGAGCGGAAGAGGTGTAAATGCCAGGGAGAGTCGAAGGGGGAAAACTGAAGGGGAGGGGGGGTATGAATGCAATGTTTCCTACGCGCAGAAGGAGAACGGAGAGAAGGGGTTCAGCAGAGACAAACTGCTGAGATGATTCATCAGAAAATTAATCAACTGTCCACTGTTTTTGACGATCGTTGACATTTTTGTCCAGGTTCCAAACGTTGTTGTTTACACGTTCGTAAATTGTCAATTCGTCGAATGAAAATTTTATCTGGGGATCTGGGAACTTGAGATCTTCTGCGGTTTAAATGTAACAGTCGAATAAGTGATGAGTCACAGGATCGTCCTGTGAGCTCCTGATTGGTCTGAATTGTCCAAAAGTGGTTCAGTTGTGTGTTTGCATTACTCCAGGTTAGTTAGAATAACTAGTGCATCTATTTTAGGTCAGTCTAGATAACCAGATGATTTCAGAATATCCCTTAGTTAGCCCTGTTTAGTCCAGATGACCATGGGACCATGTGACCCAGTGTTAGTTACATTTGATTTGATTGTATGACTTTTGCACAGTGACGTCGTTATCACTGGTGTGATGTTAACTTCTCTGTGTCTCAGTCCTCACAGTGGTTTGAGAGGAGGATTGTGGGAGTGTGTGAGCGAATGATGAGGGGAGGACGATGGGGGGGAGGAGGAGGAGGGGGGGGAGGAGAGAGGCTTCAGCACTCTGTCCGTCACCGCGGGATGACCCTGCTCCACCTGGCTGCTGCACAGGGATACACACATCTGATACACACCCTGATCCACTGGAGGTAAACACACACACACACACACACACACACACACACACCAGAAACACACACACACACACCAGAAACACACACACACACACACACACACACACACACACACACCAGAAACACACTTTGACTGTAGATAATGTTCTTTGCTGCAGAAGCGTTAACAGCGACAGTTTGGACCTGGAGCAAGAAGTAGATCCCCTGAATGTCGACCACTTCTCCTGCACCCCTCTGGTAAAAACACACACAGTTAACATGTTAACACTGCATCACTGCTGTTGCTATGGCTACCAACAAGCGTTCCTGTGTACACCTGTGTTCACCTGTGCTGCTGTGTGCAGATGTGGGCGTGTGCTCTGGGCCACCAGAGGGCAGCAGAGCTCCTGTACGACTGGAACAGTCTGGCTCTGGGGATCCCTGATTCTCTGGGACGCCTGCCGCTTGCTGTTGCTCGCTCCCGCGGACACACCCGCCTCGCCACGGCACTGGAGGAGCTGCACACGCAGCGCAGGCATGCACACATGACACCCAGGGACACGCACACGCCTCCAGTGGACACGCATACACCGGCCATGCCCCAACCACAGCTGCCCCCGTCTCCTCTGTCCACCAGCCCAGACACAGGTAACACGCAGTCGCACCTTCTGCTGATCATGTGACGTGAATGTAGCACTTTGATTGGCTGTAACAGTCTTTCTCCCCCCTCCAGGTCTGAGCTGCTCCAGCAGTCTGCCCTCCCCCAGCGCCCCCTCCTCTCCTTCTCCAAGCTCTGCCTACTCCAGTGGCCCTGCACCTATGGACACGTCCCCCTCGTCCCCCTCATCACCTTCCTCCTCCTCTTCATCACTACCCGTGTCCCCTCCCTCTCCCTCCTCTCTCCACCTGTCTTCTCTTCCTGCTGTATCCATGTGGGGGGGGGAACCAACTACTGCTTTCACCACAGGTAACAAATAACAAATGTTGTCATGTTTTTTTCTCTAAATGGAAATGTCGCTGATCACTGATATGACGTATCGATGTCACAGGTTTGAACCCCGGTGGTTCCAGAGATTCTCCACTGTACCTAATGGACTACGAGAGCGCCTCCACCGGGCACACAAACACTTACACTCATGCACACGCACACATGGCAGGCGGGCGCCGGTCGCACGCGGCGGCAGCGGCGGCGCTGGAGGAGCAGCTGCTGAGCTACAGCGAGAACGCCGAGAATGAAGGCGAGGAGGAGGAGTACCTGGAGGAGGAGGTGCTGCAGGTACATACGTGACTAATGTGACACCAACTTCCCAGATGTCAGTTCATGTCAGAGTTTAGTCTCGGTTTGGTTTGTTGTCTCCTCTTTTGCTGAATTTATTCGTCATGTCTAGATCCCAAGTTTGTTCTTGTTCTTAAAAAGAGGTTCAGTGTTTGTCCTTCAACTGAGTTCCAAAGTTTAGTACACAAGTCCAGTCTCTGCTGTGTTCAGCACTTCAGTCTAGTCTGAAAATCTCACAGTTTCTGGATTCTTTGAGGTTTAGTCACTGATTTAAAGTCTCTCAGTCACAGTGTAGTGCGTAAGTTTCCAGTGTCTTTTTGATGTGAAGACACTCCTCAGGTTTAATTAGTGATTTGGTGAACGTCTTCACCGTATGCATGCAATATTCAGTTGCTATGGTTGCGCTCCTCACCCGACAGGTTGACATGGCAACACTGGCGGAGCAGATCATTGAGGCAACTCCAGAGCGAATCAAACAGGACGACTTCCCCAGAGGTGGGGAGTCGCCGCTCAGAGAGAGGCGAGACAACCCCGCCCTACAGGACACCTGGCTGGCTACCTATCTGGACACGGTCGACACCCACACGCACTCCCCACCCAGGTAAGCTCCACCCTACAAGAGGCCCCACGCTGAGCTGTTATCACTCAAAGACCTTCTACATTGAAAGATGGATGTGTGTGTGTGTGTGCCCTGTCAGGCGAGTGCGCCCCCCCTCGCCCCTCAGTGCGCTGGCCCTCCAGAGGCTTCGCCCCCCATCCTCTGCAGCGTGGGCGGAGTTTCTGAACGCCTCAGCCAATGGGAAGATGGAGAGAGACTTTGCCTTGCTGACGCTGACGGACGGCGAGCAGAGGGAACTGTATGAGGCCGCCAGGATCATTCAGAACGCCTTCAGGAGATACAAGGTAAGTACACCATGCACACAGTCGTTACTCCCAGCATGCACCACTCATCGTCCAGTACTGGTCAGATGTTTTCAAAGCACATTAACCCTCATCTGTGTCGGCAGGGTCGGAGGTTAAAGGAGCAGCAGGACATGGCTGCAGCAGTCATCCAGAGATGCTACAGGAAGTACAAACAGGTGTGTGTGTGTGTAACATGTGCAAGTGTGTGTGTGTGTGTGAGAGAGAAGCTTCACTAACACTGAACTAACCTGCTATGTCTCTTTCATCCCTCTCTCCCTTTCTCTGGCTAGCTAACATGGATAGCTCTGAAGGTAATATGGCTGTAGACGTAGTGATGTGTAGTTAGTTCATCTTTGTGAGTGTGTGTGTGTGTGACTAGTCAGTGAATCGTCCCCATGACTTTAATTATATTTTAAGTATCTCTGTTAGTTTATGATTAGTGGCTGCGATGTTCACTGCTCTTGCACAAAGTAAAGCTGTCAGATTCTTCTTCTGTTATCATTTAGTTTTTTATTCAGTGATTCAAAAGGAGAATTCTTCTTTCGTACTTCTCTCAACTTTTTGTTTAGCTTGAGTTGTACACTCTGCTCTCTTCTTCTTTTTCTCTCCTCCATCAGTAACTCCACACAGATTGTGCAGGAGTTGTTCCATGGCTGCGTGTTAACAGTATGACTTTGTCTCCTCAGTATGCTCTCTACAAGAAGATGACCCAGGCGGCCATCTTGATCCAGTCAAAGTTCAGGTCTTACTACGAGCAGAAGCGTTTCCAGCAGAGCCGGCGGGCAGCCGTCCTCATTCAGCAGTACTACCGCAGCTACAAGGAGTACGAGAGGCTGAAACAGGCTCCGAGAGGAGCAGCCAGCCACAACCCCAAGATGAAGTAAGAGCTGAGAGACACATCTGTCTGCAGCATCTGTATCCAGTGTAGAAACATCTTCTACTTGTGACTAAATGACTGTCTGAGCAACACAACACATCTGCTAAAACCCAGGTGGACACAGAAAAAAAGAATCCTACATTTCAGTTTTACTTTTTTCAAATAAACAGATTCAAACAACCATAAGTTGTTGAAATGAGTCTGAACTCCCTCTGCAGACAGACTGTCCACACTTATCCAGCACGGAGGGCAGCCTGGTATGTGGATTAAAAACAGATGTGTGCCCTCTGCTGGTTATTTGGCCTCTGTGCAGGAGGTGACTCCCCGGCTGCAGCTGTAATCAGAATCAGCAGTCCAAAATTCAGATTAATCTTTGTTGCACATTCTCTGTTCTGCTCCGACACTACAGACATAAACAAAGACGTGTTCTCCTCTTGAGTCGTGTCAGCACGTACTGATTCCTCACAGTAACTACTGGTGACTGATACTGGCTTTGTGTCCTTCAGGGGGTCGTTCCTGACGAAGAAACAGGACCAGGCGGCCAGAAAGATCATGAGGTTTCTGAGACGCTGCAGACACAGGTAACGTGGATGTTTTTAATCCAATTTGTTCCTTTATGAGAATCACACAAGCTGCTGCTCTGTGCTCAGGACGTTTTTTCCGGCAGGATTAAAGAGCTGAAGCAGATGAAGGAGCTGGAGAGGAGAGGACTGACCACTTAATCCATTTCATCTCTTCTTCCACCTCCTGGATGAGGAACATGGAGAGGAGGAGAGACAGGAAGAAGGAGACGATGTACAAAGGGACAGAAACCAAATGACTGATGGAGAGAAGGACAATGAGAAGGAGAGATGCCTTACCCTATCTATCTATCTATCTATCTATCTATCTATCTATCTATCTATCTATCTATCTATCTATCTATCTATCTATCTA
>JAUYWH010019251.1:0-28434 GCA_034779795.1 Ctenopoma multispine
TATTCTGGATGTATATATATCCAAAATAAATCCAGGAAAATATTAGTAAAACATTTGTTTTTTTAATAGTTTTTAGAGACTGAAACCTCTGAGCCCTGACGTTATGTGAATCTAGAAAAAAGATTTTTCATATATAACCTCAATAGTTAATCCACTTATGTCATGTTCTTCTCTAATAGATGGTGATGCTCCACCTTTCCACCTCAACCTCTAAATCTCCTGTTCTCTGTAAAACTAGACCAAACTAGAACATTGCCTTCTAACACACACTATATTTCAGTGTTACATTATAGTGTAATATTACTAATATGTGTGCTGTGCTAAACAGACATTCAGCTGACAAGTCATGTTAAGAAACATATAGGATTTAACATTATAGAAGGCAATTTGTCAGCACTGTGTTCATCTTAACATAGTTTATTATTAGACTACATGAGCTGTAAGAAACTGCATTTACAAAATGTACATATTAATTCCATTCTTGGTGTTTGTTATTCTGCAGTGCTGTGATGTTGTGTGGGAAACTGAATGGTTTATTCTATTGAGCAGAACATGTGACACATTTGGTCAGGTTGTCTGAAAGTTGAGTCATGGCAACTGGACTACTTTCTGGTAAGGTTGAAATGTTTTGCTATTCATCCAAATAGCTTTGTTGGTTAGTGACCACAAATTTACCCCATTAAGTGGGGTTGGCCAGGTTGGCAACACTTGCCAGGGGGTGTAACTGTTACATCTACCCACACCCCTCCCCTTCTGTTTCACTTAACGAGCCTATTCAAGACAGGTGTGAAGTAAAACCAACCTGGAGGATAAATTTGTGATCACTAACCAACTTCCCTCATATTGATGAAGCTATCTGGATGAATGCAAAACCTTACAAGAAAGAAGTCCAGTTGCCATGACTCAAGTTGCAAGACAACTTCACCTGGATGACTGAGAATCTTCAGAGACATTTGGTCAGGTTATTAATTTAGCTTTTATGTTGTCTAACTCAGTGAGCAAAGCAAGCTCTGTGGGTACAATTACACTGAAAGTTAACCACCACAGAGAAACACTGAGTTGTTGCTGACATTTTCATTCTCTCTCAGCAGGAGTCAAAACCTTCAGTGTTTACTGAGCCCATGCAGTATGGACAGACCAAATTAATTAATGAAGAGGAAGAAAATGTCAAAGGGCAGTCGTATGAGACACATTGAGCCCCCTGTCCATAGGTTCAGCATGAGAACCACTAAAACACCACATTAGCAGAACTTTACTAAAGCAAGACTATAGCTGACCATGAAGGATAAGGTCCGATTATGAGCCCATGTGTGGTCAGTGAGGAAACAATATAGTAAAACAAAGCAGGGCCACTCCACTTGCATGTATTTTTAGGGCTACGGTGTTAATAACTGTTGTAAAAAAAAATTTAGACACAAAAATCTGTCCGAGATGGGATCCACCAGAAAGGCAAAGTATTGTCTGGATTTGGATGACAAGTAAAGATGTTTGTTAAAAAAGCAAGCACCTCATCATTCTCTCTAACCTTCCAGTCACATTGGTATTTTTGAGTCGACAGAGACAATAATAAATCTGCATTTAATATGGATCATCTGAATAAGTTCAGTATCAGCACTAATACTAGCCAAATGATCAGTAGCCTAGTGAGAGTGTGATTTTCTGAGAGGGTATTCTGGCTGTGGGTCATGGGATGACCCACAGAATTTGATAGTCCATCACCAGTCCATGAAGTCCGGCCTGGCCTACTATTTCAATTCATATAGAGAGACTCTGCCTTCAGGTGGATCAGGTGTTTTTAGCCAATCAGACGCTTTAAGTGCAGGGATGGTTGGGAAACAAGCAGGGCTGCAGCTCTCTAGGACCAAGGTTGGTTACCCCTGGCCTAGATATTACGTTTATTACTGACAATTGGCCTAGGTTGATCTCTGACCATTAAGGGCTGCAGTGTGTAGTGCAAATAGCATTATCCTAAATTCTGGGAAAATGAAGCCTCATGAAGCTTTGAGGCTTTCCTTCTTTCTAATTGTGCGGAAAATGACTTGAAGCTTTAAAGCCTAGGCCTGAGTATGAACAGAGTTATCTGGTGGTTAACTGAGGTCAAGGCAAGGTCAGAGTGCAAGTGAGTCAGCACTTACTGTTTCAGTCTCATGTCACCAGTAAAAGCTCAGTAAAGTCTGCATTTGTTTTATTCTGCTAGCGTCTGTGTTCATTTATACTATTTAACAATGCACAATCATTAGACATTAAATGATGAATTTATTTCTTTAAAGAGACTTTGGCGCTGTACCAGAAGTAAGACATCTTTGTCAACTCTAAATACAGAGCATAGCAGTGTAATGACAGACTTAATGTGCAAACACACTAATTCAAACACACCAAACATTGCAGATTCAATTTATGAAACAAATTTGTGATTTAGAGTTTTATAGTTAAAAATAAAACAAACAAAAAAACACAATTATCTAAATATCACAAGCGGGATGCGAACCTGTAACTTTGGTTTCAAATTCAACACGTTACCAGCTGTACTAATAGTGACAATAGTCTAGCCATGTTAACGGTGCTGTTCAAAACACTACTGTATAAAATGGTGGTCTGGGTCAAAATGCCAGGTCCGTACGCACGTTTTGTCACGTGACAGCAGCATTTTCATACTACGAATAATTTCCGATAGCTCCGAAACAGTGATTTGACTCCCTACACTTCAGATTGACTGATACAAGCTTCAAGGCTTCGGTATTATTTTAAATGCTAATTGTCTAACATTGGGTTTTCACAGTGGAAAATTACACTGTCTGACAGCAGGGAATTAGATTTGGGTATTGACTGTATGGACTTATCTATACTGATATCAAGCTATTGCTAAATTGTCACTACAAATATTTTTACTGATATGAAACAATTTTTGTAGATGTAATATCTGTAATGCCTCAAAGTTAACTATTACAGCAGTAGGACATGTGTGCAGAGATGGCAGGTTTGTGTGCTTTCTGCAAAACGCTTGTTAAATGGGGGAGTAGTCTTAATAGACTATCTTCTGTATGAAGTGCAGAGTGCATGGTCATTATACTGTAAATTAACGGGTGTTTGCTTGTTTCTTTTTGTCAAGTATAATTTTATTATGAAAATCCCATCAGCAGCACAGCAGATATAGAGAAGAAAGGTGCAGCCTCTCTATTGAACACTGATTTCAAACTGAAAGATTGTGTTACAAGTTCATAAGATAAAAAAACTAAATCATGCCAAAAACTCCATAGTTAGATTTTTTTCGTAGTTCTGAAATGGTAATGCTGTAACACTGCTCAAGTCAATAAAATGAAAAGGAGAAGGCTAAAGCATCTTTTCTTGATGCTTTCACACACATAAAAATTATATCATATTATTCATCTCATCATCTCGCATCATGCTGATGTAGCATAATGATGAAATGATAAAGGTGATTAAAGATCACATGTCTCCAATCTCTCTGTTTACTATCATATTGTTGTGCACAGTGTTTTCAACGGTTTACTAGGCAAAGTGGGTGTGGTGGGTGGAACAATATGACTTTAATAATATGATTTTAACAGCAGAGTATTTATATATGCCTTAACATGTGACTGGAGTGGGACTTCAACTGATTAGTAATAGGTTATTGACAATTTGTACTTGGAAATTCAGGCTGTTAGAATGAAATACACTGGATATTAATACACATATCGTAATTTCTGATGGGTACTGAATGTAGTATGTATGTGGCTGGGGCTGGGCCATCAACACATGGGCGACCTGCAGCCAGTAATACTTGGATTTTCTTGCACAAGTTTAATCCCAGGTTGCTGCAGATGTTGGTCAATCTCAACAAACGGCTAGATGGCCTCCTAATAACACCGTTTAAAATCAAATTTCTTCACTGCCCAGAAAACAAGATAACCGCAAATCTACATACATTTTTTAGATTTAATTGCAGTATTTACTGTGTTCTGAAGTTGACAGGAGTGCAGGATCAACAGAGGCTGCAGGTCACATGCAACTTTGACCATCATACAGTCCCTTAGGCCAGACTAAAATACAAAGTAATCCAAATACGTCCCTTGCTGATTTAATGGTATCCACACCAGGAGAAAGAGATCTGTGAGTAACTGGAGAAGGGATCACCATTGCATACCCCAGTGGATCTCACTGAAACCAAACTATAATTACAGTGGAGTTTCAAACTGACTGTAGTGGAACTAAAGTTCACTTATATATATTTACCGTCAACAGGTGAGGTTCTCAGTCTGGCGCACAGTCCGTTAACATCTCTGTAACACTCCTTAATCCTGCTCAGAGCCTCCAGTCCTCGCAGTTCCATGAGCGAGCGCAGCTCCATGAGTGAACAACTGAACTCTGCCTCATGGTTGGCCTCTCCACGTCTGCCATGTTTTGGCCCTCGGAAAGAATTATTGGCCATGTTTCTTTCCTCTGGGACTCAACAGAGGACTCCCCGAAAAACACAGACTCAGTGGTCAGCCTGAGGTGCAAATCTGGTCGTGCGGGGACTCTCTGACTGCAAGAGGAAAGACAAACTACATTATTTAATGGTTTAACAAATAACCCTTGTATAAAAATGAAGAAACATTATCACCCAAAGCAGCTGATTGAACTAACAGTTAAGGCTGTGTGCTGTATAGAAAGATCAATTTTTAATTTGTGTCTGAATCAGTGCACACATACAATATCATAAAATGTCTAATCTTCAGAACAATAATTTGTAGAACAAATAGATTTAATGTGTCTCCTCCAAAAACCATCCAGTGTATGTTCTCTGCCAACTCAATGAAAAAAATAATCAGTACATTTCACTGCTGATTCAATGTAAACAGATTGAGTCTGAATACATAACATATCTGAGTAGTTCATTTTTTGTGCTGATGTGTGTACTGAAGGCCTTTATATTTGTTCCTCACAAGTTGTGACCTCTGTGCCTTCAGCTGTAATCTGTGTCAATCAGTCAGCCGAGGCTTAATCTGAGCAAGAAAGATGCAGCAGGTTTAAGGCTAGAGAAGAGGAAGAACTAAGCTAGAGGTGAACAGGCTGAACAGTCGACATGACAGTCAAAATGCTCAATACAGCTTTGTAGAAAACCAAAGCCTTCTTAATGATTTCAACTAACACTCCATATGCACAAGGATTCAAATTACAAAAGGGAACAACACAAGGTCTGTAAACCTAAAAAATTAAAAAGCTGCAGTGAGATAATCTCAATTTGCATAAGGTAAATTCTCTACTTAGTTACCCTGAAATCATTAGTACACCACCACAGAAAATACAGCTGTGTAGCTAAATAAACTGAGGATGAAACCTCCAGAGAGAAGAAACAGTGAGGACTTTTCACAGCCAGTCATTCGTGATAAAACATTAACGCCTTTCAATACTACATCAGTAAGGAAAACTAAGAATTTACTTACAGAAACTTCCCCCATTGCCTCCTGTTAGCAGCAGCAGGTATTAGTGGCAGTCCAATTACTCTGAGCAGCGTCACACACACAGCTCCAGATACAGCCCATAACCCAGCCACAGGTCCTAAGCCAGCAGTCTGCAGACCTGCTCCAAGACCACAATTTACTAACAAAACTAGCCTGTTCTTCTGAAATTCAGTATGACCTTCAGTAAGCTCCCAGTCACAATCAGCGATCCATTGGAAAAAACAGAAGCTGGCTAAATGATTATCTAAGGAAAGCCTTGCTTAATCTAATTAGACAATCTGTAGCTTCAGTGAGTGCCAGAGAGACTGCTGCTGCAGCTCCTCCTGCTGAGAGTAACACACCGGGTATGGACACACAGACCACGTATAAACCAAGCAACTACCACATAACATCCTCATAACCAGTTTGTATGCCTCAGCAACAACTAGGAAAACCACTAGAAAACATCAAGTGGCAAAGTAGCACAATGATGCAACCCCATAAAAATAGCCTTGCTACCTACAGATTCAGCCATGAATCAGTCACACCCAACTAATTTTACATTAGAATTTTGGCTGCTGTTTGATGTGCACTTAAAACAGGGTCTCACTCTCCAATTAATAACTTCAATAATGAACAATTGTATAGAATTAATAAAACGTGTACAGCATGTGCCTATTTTTTATTGTTTTCATTTGTTCCAGGCACTAACACAAAACTCACATACTCGCACACAGCGACAGTGGACAAACCCCTACATGACCAACAACCTATCAAAGTGCTGGACTCATGCTGCGACATGAGTGATATAAATTTCTTATTTTACTGCACTTACCTCACACTTCATTTAGATGGAATCTGATACTGTTGAAATAAATTAACTCATCCTGAAGACTGAAGTCTGTGAAAAATCAACACTTTGCATACCGACCTTGGATCAGCGCACCAATTCATTTTATGAATCTTTGTGTGAGTGCCACCACCCAGTGGTCAGACATAGTCAACTATCTTTACAAACCACCGTGGTCACGTGCATAAATCAAACCGGCACACAGCTGATCGTGACGTCACACGTCAACATGGCTGACTGGAATAGAGGTATCGTTTTTGACACGTATTCATTTGTAAATATTCAGCTATCAAATGTACCCAACAGTACAGAATTAATGTAACCTTTGTATGGTAGGATTATTATTCAGTAATAAGTTCGGTGTCTGGAGCCATAACGTTAGTTAGTCCACTTTAGGCAGAAAACAAGGCTGGGGCCTAGCTAGCTACAAGAGAAATTTACTTAGCTTCGAGTGATAAGTAACGTTACACTGGCTGTTACACTACTATGAACGGAACACTGCAGTTCACAAAAATATAACTAATTTCCCCTGCACTTTAGCTGGAGAGAAGATGGTACCTATGTGCGCAGAGAGTAGGGTTATCAAGTTAGCATTACGAGGGAGAAGTGCAGTTTTCTGTTGTTAATTGACAGACAAAGCTGGTTTATTTAATGTACAGTACTCATAGAAAAATCACAGTCTGTGCGTAGAAACTAAAAGAAGTGGTTTGGATCTTTTGTGATAACACAACCATCAAAGTCTGCTGTTTGTAACACTTGACTTAACTGTCCTGTAAAGTGGATAGCAGTGTTAGTAATGTCAAATTCCGATTTTTTTTTGTCCACCACTCTTGACTGTTGTCAGATTCTCAATATATTAGTGTAGACATAACGTTAATTTACGCTTACATTAAAGGTTTATGTCTAACTATGTTGTAAAACTATCTGGTAGAAAAATAGGGGGTTACAAGCTTCGCCTCCACGATCGAGCTAGCTAATTTGCTTAATAAGTACAGTTAGCATTTGAACGTGACATTAAGCTTCGCACAAAATGGAAGTAACGTTAATTAAATAAAATTAGCTCGGGAGAAATCAGTGAATTATCATCACACTTTAGTATACTGCACTACACACTGTGGTGCCGACAGCGATAAATGGTAAATCTAGTTTTAAGGCTTTTAATGGTATAGATTTGAGTAGTATAACTAACTAATAATTAGCGAGTAGCTAGTTAGCTGTAGATTTGGCTAGCTGACTGGCGCCAGTACATCCAACTTTAAGTGGCGGACTTGACTCCGTTTCACTTCGCGTTCATCTTAACTACGCTCATAACCTATTGGATTTATCCCAAAAACATACACTTATCTATAACGTTAGCTATGTTTACATTTTATTACGCCAACGTAGTAAACTGCCTACCTTTAACAGCAGATTAGCAGGACGTTAAATTACCGTTAGTAGTTTGAATGGTAGTTAAAACCCCTGCTGATGAACCCGACATTAGGAAACCCCGTTGGAGCAAAAGGCCAGAACCATAAGCGGTTGATAATAACAGACGCGTCCATGTTGTTATTTTTAGTATTAATTATGATAATTCACAATTATTAATTTAATGTACAACAAAAAAAAACAGTTCTATATTATGTTTATTTTTTTGCTACCAATATATTTGATTTAATTATTCTCTGTAGCTAGTACCAAATTACAATTATGCGTGGTTATTTCTAGGAACCTTTCTAAAGACGTACAGTTGAATATTTATTTTTATCGGTTCACTATGGAACTGGTAAATTAATTATAAATTAAAAGATAATAATGTTTGTAATATAAAGCATCTACATACTGAACTTCAGCACGTTATACAGAAACATATTGATGGATTTATAACTGGTTTCTCACCATTGCCTTTACATAACTCGCGCCTATGTGTAGTCACCACTGTTTTATTTCTAATCCAGTGTTTGTGCTTTTACAGGTCATGGCTCTGTGGACGACATGCTGGACGCCGAAAATAAGCGGCTGGCTGAGAACTTGGCCACCAAGGTCTCCAGACTGAAATCTGTGAGTTACTCTCATCATCTACCACATACATAAGTAATAGCCTAAATCTATTAATAGCTTTTAGACAGAAGTGATTCTTCAGACCAGTGCTTCACACCTCAAAACAGTCTAGATACATGAAGGTATTAATGTGACACTGATAGGAACTTTCATGTTCTGTCTCCAGTCTGTATTTGAAGATTCATTTTATGTCAATAATAAAAATATAATTTTAAAATCTGTCAATTTAATTGTCTGTTTTACCTCTGTATCTGACAGCTGGCGTATGACATTGACAGAGATGTTGATGATCAGAACGA
The DNA here is from genome assembly GCA_034779795.1 of Ctenopoma multispine. Lineage (NCBI taxonomy): Eukaryota > Metazoa > Chordata > Actinopteri > Anabantiformes > Anabantidae > Ctenopoma > Ctenopoma multispine. Next base: position 8,616 of record JAUYWH010019251.1, read on the forward strand.
GTATCTGGACAACATGGTGAGTCCTTATATATGGAAAATATAAAAAAGTATAATAAATAATTAGACTTTGTCTTTATTTACATGTCATTTGCATGTTAGAAATACTTTCTTTTTCAGTGGTTGTCAAAATATATTAAGATCAAATATTCTGCTAGAAGATTTCTTCCATCTGACTTTGTGAAAAGCTGATTCACCCAAAAAATACAATGCCTCAGTTTTAGTTGCAGCCAAGAACATTTCTTCTTCTCCTCTGTCTTCTTCTGCTCCTCCTTCTTATTCTTTTTCTTCTTCTCCTCCTCCTACTCCTCTTGTCTTCTTCTTCTTCCCCACCATGAAAAATTAAAGTGTATCTGTTTTGTGAGACAGAAGTCCCCTTTAACTAACAGCTTGTTTCAGTAGCAGGTCTGTTTGTTAACATTAATAAAAAACAATTTCCCTTCACACTCACTCATCTTTTTCCGTCTTCTTATCCATTCCTTTCAGGATTCTAACTTCCTGAGTGCGACAGGCCTGTTGACCGGCAGTGTGAAGCGTTTCTCCACCATGGTTCGATCCGGCAGAGACAACCGCCGCATCCTCTGCTACGTGTCCATAGGCTTGGTCCTGGTCTTCTTCCTGCTCTACTACCTGATCTCCAGGATTCAACGCTGATGGAAAAGACCAGTTCAACCAGGAGGCTGTAGAAGCTGGCATCATATCTGGTTTAAATTAACTTCTGCACCAAACTGAGAAAGCAAACAGGAAATAGACAGAAAATATTTTTATTGAATTGTTGGACTGACCAGCAACAGGTGTCAGAAACAATTCAGCAATCGTGGTCATGCCAAAGATGCTGCGTTTCTAAAAAAAACTTGCCACGTCACTGTTGGCCCTTCCTGTTGCAAGCCAGGAAGTCCTAATATAGGCCAAAAGAGCTTGAATGCAGCTGAGGTGAAGAGTGATGCCCAATACAACTGAGTATGACAGACTGATGAACCTGTCAATCAAAACAAACATGCCCCCAAACAGTCATTTCAAAGACGTCGAGAACAAAGCTACTCACAGCTGGATAAAATCAAAATAAAGAGGGATTTTACTGATGAGCCAGCTACTAAAAGGTTACGAGGGAAAGTAGAAAATGTCTGGGAAAGCATTTTCCTTCTTCTTTGCTGGCTCTTTAAATGGCAGTGTTCAAAAGGTCAATGTTTGACTGATGTCACCACACATTTTATTATTATTTGTCTAAAAGCTTTTAAAAGATGTTTCATATACAAAGAGCAGAAATGCTCATGTGCCAGTTTATGTAGAACACCCACATTCTGCCAATTTGTATGTAGCAGACAGAACAGAAAGTGATAACTTGACATCTACATATGGTAAGAAATGACAGCAAATTGCTTATGTTAAGATCTAGTAAAACTGAGTTGAGTTAAAAGAGATGAATGGCAAATACTCCCACCACATACTGAAACAAGCCGTTCAGTTTAAAGGAATATTGAAACACCAGTTTTTCAGTTGTTATTAAATTACCATTATATTAAAAATTGGGACCTGTCCCGTTTCTGGTTTACAGGGAGAGTTTGTTTATTAGATTATGTCTTCATTAAGTAAGTTAAAGAGACTGGGGGAGATTTAAAAGCTTTTTCTTTCTCTGTGTTGACATTCCAGCGGTCTGCTCTGCAGATCAGCTACAGCAGGTTTTTGATATTAATATATATATGCAATAAATGGTTCTAATTGTGGCATCTGTTGGGGATAATTACACCTTTTAACATGATTTATTGTGGTTTGGGGTATTGCATGAGGTATACTGACAATATTTTTTTATAGAATAACTATTTAAAAACATGTAATCATATTAAGAATATATATATATATATATATAATATTTTCAGTACTAAATGAGAATAAATTATAATTCAATAAAAGTCTCAACAAGACTTGAACAATATAACAGCAGTGTCATTTCAACTGAAAAAGTTTAATATAAGTGGCATTTACTTGCATACCTTAAACATGGGGCTGAAACCCAGAAACCCAGATCTTCAGAACTGTGCTTTGTAGTCTAAAAGAATCCAGATAGAATTCAGTAAGTCTAAAGACATAATAAACACTATTTAAAATGCAAAGCACAAACACCCACCAGACTTTTCTGAGATAATACTGAACGAACGATCTCCGTGATATAGCTCAGAAAACTGCATTTACTTTCACCTGATGGCTTCCTTTCAAACGCTGCAGATTAATTCACATCTTTTTAAAACTATGATTCACATGAATACGTAGACTTTCTCAGTTTATGAATAAATAATAACTGAACAATTTAAACAGTGGAAACAGGTGATTTGTTAGAATGACATGTCTACAGGCCTATGTGTGTATCGGCCGCTGTGTGTCGCTTCGTGTTTTCTCGGCAGTCTTCGGTGCATCCCGTTGCTGAGACGTCGAAAAAACAGTGTGGCTGGCTTCCTCTCTCAGGATTAGCTCGTCTGATTCTTTGACGTTTCCGACAACTCTAAATGAAATATTGCTGATTTTTTATCGATCATCGTTAACGCGCTTCGTGTTTGAGTTTCAGCTCCGGTTCGTCTGTACCCGGAGCCCGTTCTGCCCCGCTGCTGCTCGGTCTCATTCGGCTGTTGTCGTTCGACGGAAGAATGGACGAAGCGGACTCGGCGACGAAGGCGCTCGGGTTAGATGAACCGCCCATCGGCGGGCCGCAGGTGGAGGGAGTGGGCTCGGATACCGAGTCGGAGGCCGAAGTCACCACGATGGCCGTGATGGCGGAGCCGGGAAACATCGACATGGCAGCCGAGTCCCTGCCGAACCCTGACGAGGCCGAGGCGACTTTTGCAGGCAAGGCGGGCTTAAGCTAGTAGTAGCAGGCCGCTGCGGTGCGGGGTGGCGCTAAAACACAAAGTGGAAATTAAATGTTAATTAGCAGGTGAATTTAATGCTTCTTTTCGAAGAAAGTGAATCGGTAATGATTGTCACATGAAACAGCACATCTCACAACAGCACAGCTATTTAATTATAGTATAGCATCGCAGCTTTCGTGCGTTTGTGATTCGCTGCCACTACACACACGTAGCCAAACTTCATTAAATTATAAAGCTATTTAAATATTTGTAATCTATCAATGGTCTATAGAACACACAGCTTCAAGCTTTTATTATTATATAAAATGTTCCAAAATTCGGCAAGTACAGCCATAATTAAATAATAACCAGTCCTTACTTTTAGCTAGTATTAGTTTTCATGCTCACCACTGTGTGTGCCCGGGTCTAACGTAAGATTTAACCTTACGTTATTCAGTTAGTTCACAGAATATGGTTGAAATGTTTTAGTTTATTTTTACTCCAATAAGTTCTGGTTGATGAATTGCATGTACGCCGAACTAAAGAGTGGTGCGTGCTATTTCAGAAAGGTCCTGCTAATTAATTAGCAGGTCATCCATTTTCCTTTGTTCTTTGAATACATTAAAATGTCAGGCATTTAATGTAGTTTGGTTAAGTTGAGTACCAGGATTTCCGCTCTGGCCAAACTGTGTAAACAGCAGACCGACAGCAGGATTAGCTGCCAGATTTTCAATATAATATACATTGTAATACTACTATAATATTAATGTCTCTCTACATTTCATTTATGAAACAGTGTTGTCTGAAATGTTTAGAATGCAGTTTTAAATGGCAGCTTTTTGTAATGTTGTAACTGTTTAACTTTAATGTAATGTTTAACTGGTGATTTTCCCTTCTCAGTCACATATTATAGCATAGATAGAAGATAACATCTTCTGATTCTGGTGATATTTATTTGTTTCCAAACTGTCCTGTGTAGGTCTGTTCTGTCACCAAACCATCTAATATTTAATCTTTGTGATTGCTGTGATTGTTGATCAGAGGTGACCGCAGTGACAACAGAGGACAACGTTTTCACCACGACTGTCGCCACGTCAGGAAGCCTCCCTGAACATGTTCTGGTAGATCAGCACACACTGATGGTCACGCTACTAAACATGCTTACTGGTATTTCACATGGTTAACAATCCCCTGCAGAGTTTGACAGATCTACTCATTGTTTGGCTTTCGCAGTGGAAACTGGAGCTGAGCTGAGAGTCTGAGTTTTCTAGAAGCAAATGTGCTTTGAGGCACCATTAGTGTGACTAAACTTTATGAAATAACTCTTGAAGTAAAAATACAGATGGAATAAGAGAAACCCGAGCTTGAATAACACAAATAATCACCATAATCCCTCTGTAGACTTTTTAATTGCAGTTTAAGTTTATTTCCTGATGATGAAGAGTTCTGTCTAACAATTCTCTAAAATCTCAAAGTTCCTCCAGTCGTCCCACCAGAACCTCAGTAGCTTTGCTGGTGACAGGCAGTTGAACCTCCTCCCACATGGCACCATCTTTGTAGGTGTTTATACGTTTATGTGTGCACATTTTGCAGAGTGGAAGGACCACCCTCCAGCTGGGTGAAGGCCTAAGTGCCCAGAAAGCCACTCTGATTGTGGTCCACACTGATGGCAGCATTGTCGAGGCTGGACTCAAGTCTGCCACCGCCATTGGACAAGGTTTGTTACTGTGTCTGAGGTGTTCATAATAAACCAGGTTTGAACATTTTGTAAAGAAAGTTTTGTCCCACTGTACTTTAGTTCCGCAGACTCCACCAACACCACTGACGCCGCCCCAGGACAAAGACTCTTGCACCAAGTACAACTGGGACCCCTCGGTCTACAACAATGAGCTGCCGGTCCGCTGCAGGAACACCAGTGGAGTCCTCTATAAGAACCGGCTAGGATCAGGTGACTACCAGTAAAATTGGACTTACTCCAAGTAAATTTTCTGTTTTAGTTTTAATGGATACTCAGTTCTGGTCAGCCTACAACGTCTCCTCAGATTGAACCAGTATTATAGTCAATCTATCAAACTGAACCACAGAGTTTTCTTCAATCTCCTCTACTCCTATCTAAAATACGTTTTTTTAATGTCAAACGTCTGTAGAGTATTGCATGCCAAAGAGAACATGAATCAGATTGTTACTGAAATATCTCACTTCACCCTCTGTTGTGCTGTTGTTACCTGCACTGACAGTGTTGCGTTGTGTTCAGGGGGTAAAGGGCGTTGCATCAAACACAACCAGCAGTGGTACACTCCCACTGAGTTTGAAGGTCTGTCTGGAAGAGCGAGCAGCAAAGATTGGAAGAGGAGCATCAGATACGCTGGCCGACCCCTGCTCTGCCTCATACAGGTGTCACTGCGCACTACTAATATGCAGTAGAACTTAACTAGCACATGAGGTGTTATGACGCAAAGCAGAGTTAAATCCTGTCTGAAGTTTAACCTTGTTGCTGTGTGTGTGCGTGTGTGCAGGAGCGTATCCTGAACCCCCACGCTGCCTCCTGCACCTGTGCAGCCTGCTGTGACGACCTGACAGCGGTAAGTCAGCAGGACTTCATCTGGACCTTAAGACCCTTGTTAGATCAGAATGGAGAGAAGGAAGAAGATGAGGTGGCAGTTTGTATTCCTGTAGCTTCACCACAAACTGATGCAAAAAACTAATGATCAAAACATGGAAATTCAGTCTGTTACAACCACGCTGAAGCTTTTTTCTATTCAGATTTACAAGAGATAACTCTAAAGTATTTAAAGACTCATTCTTGTACTCAGAGACAGCGCATTACAGGGGAGCTCTGATATGTGTTACTGAGAAGAATGAAAAACAAACCATCTGACAGCCAAAATAGATAAATATGCATCTTTTATGATAACTGGGGGGCAGGTCGAGGCTGTGTTTAGACCATTAGGCATCCATCATATGTGGCATCATGGTCTCTGGTTCCAGGTTCTGTGATGACTGATTTTCATTGTGTCTATGTATCATTCTAACTGAATTGGTTTGATTTGTTAGACTGAACAAAGAGGTTGACGAACAGCTTTGGGACATAAAGTTTGCTGTCATGTTGGATATCTGATTAAATAAAGGGTAAACTGATAAATTGAAAAATAATCATGATCAGTTACAGACACAGAGTGACTGTGGCTCAGACAAGTCAGAATCAGTCTGCGTCTGTCTCTCTCGTCCTCTACAGTGTTCGAAGGATGGAGACTCTCTGGCAGCAGAAAACATCAGTATGGTAAATTTAATTTTGTATATTTCTGTCTCCAAGTTCTTTGCGTCTGGTTTTAACCTCCGATCTGTATCTGACTTTTACATTTATGCCTGATGATAATAAATATTCTTGTTTATTCTCTATTTGCCTTGTTATGGCATGTCTGTATTGTGATTAGGTAGGTGTAGCTGCTTGACATTATAATTCAAGACTTGGAACTGAAACATCAGCAGTGGCTGGTTTTAGACTGATCTGTCATGTTCGACCAGTCTCGTAAAAGCTTTTTTTTCTCCGAACAATAAAAGCAGATTTATATTTCTTTTAAAGGCTAACCGGGAAGCTCTGTAAGGGCCACGCTTCAATCTTAACATTTGAAACAACAAGCAGTGGATGGATTTTGTTTTGCCTGATTTCTAAAAAATTCTATTAAAATGGTACTGGTACTCGAGGGCCACTGTCCTGCTTGTATTGCAACCAACCCTGCACTTACAGCTTCTGAATGTCCGAACACACCTGATCCAGGTAATCATTCGTAGGTAGGGCAGGGATAGTTGGAAAACCAGCAGGACAGTGGCCCTTGAGAACCAGGATTGGACACCCCTGATTATATACTGAAGCTTTAAGCTTTGAATTGTATTGTCTCTCATATTAAAGATATTGTTGTATAAACTTCATCTGTCTCCTCTGTGCTTGGTTCAGACCGGTCCAGTCCGCCTCTTCGTCCCCTACAAGAGACGGAAGAAGGACACAGAGCCTTTGGTCGTCTCCCCCAAAAAGGAACTTCCTGTCACAAAAAACATTACGCTGACTCCGGGGACCACACGTACGTCAGGTGACCTCAGTCTGATGTGAGACTGGGGGAGAGATGCTGTCTCTGCGTCACACAGCAGAGAACAGTTTGTAGATCAGGATCAGCGGATTTATATCAACATCCGTCAACTAGTTTGTTTGACTACTGACACATTCCTTGTTACGTATTTTAAGCCTTGATGATGAAAGCTGTGGTGTGAAATTTAAACCTTGTCTTCAGAAGTGACTGTTTAAACATGTCTGTTTGGACAGTTACCGTGTCCCCAGCAGGACAGTTCACCACCTCCGGCACCGTGACTTTTGACCGGACTCCAGCAGGTGATGCCACAGCGGCGGCCACTGCTGCCATCATCTCAGAAGGCTCAGCGCAGAGCGAGGTGTTTGCCAGTACAGCAGGTACAATCCAACACTTTCCTAATCTATTCTGGCCGTTCGTCCATGAAATGTAGTGCATTTGTTCAGACGTCTGCTGAGCGGCTGATCTCGCTGTAGCTGTGAGCGCGTGCAGTTTAAAACTTAATAAACTGTCAGTTCTCTGCTAAAAAAAACCCTTTCAGTCTGTCTCCTCTCCCTCTTTCAGTGCTGACGGCATTGCCCGCATTGGCTGTGACTCCTCAGCCAGTTCAGGCCAAGATGGCTGTGACTCCTGTGCCATCTCCGTCGGGGGGGCTGATGAGTGGGCTGGAAATGGTCACCGTAGGTGGAGCAAGTCCAGCGGTGAGCGAGGGGCAGAAGAACACGTGGCTGTATCTGGAGGACCTGGCCAACACACTGCTGAACAATGTCCAGCAGCTGAAGGCTCTGATCGAACAGGCCAAAAACTCTGCAGAGGACACTGCAGGGGTCAAAGGTCATGGAGGCCGGAAGGAGGTGAGATCACACGCAGAATTAGATTAGCATTAACCAGAAGTTAAACCATTACACACGATGATGAGGAGTAAAAGGATATGTGTGTGTGTGTTTTTAGTGCGTTCTCAATCAGTCGTTCCAGAACCAGATCTCGTTTCAGACGCCGGACGACTCAGAGGCCAAGAGAAACGCGGACATTACGGAGATCATCATCAATGTATGACACACATGCACACACTTCCCAAAATGTCTTTCAAGAGCCACACCACCAGATCACACTGAAACATTGCTACTGTCCAGGTTAAGAAACCTCTTTGTCAGAACCAAGCTGCAGCCGATCTGACCTGTTTAAGGAGACCTGTTTGATGAGGTGCATCTGTTTTGTCAGATTGTAGTGAGATGATTGAACAGGTTGTGATGCAGGGAGTGAGGCACAGTGGAAGGAAGCTGCTGTTTTTAGCTAAAATTTTTAAATGTTTAATTTCATTTCTGTGTCATGTGCTTCTCTGGTGTTGACTCTGCAGCAAATGTGCGTAAACTGTGGCCGGGAGGCAATGAGCGAGTGCACCGGGTGTCACAAAGTCAACTACTGCTCCACCTTCTGTCAGAGAAAGGTAATGTTACCTCAACAATACATTTATCGTTTTTTATGTCACTAAGAAGGAGAATTTTCTGAGATATTGCATTGAGGAAATAATGTAATATCCAGTGTCTTAATTCAGCCTAATGTAGTATGACGAGACCAGTCTGCATATTTAAAGCATCATTGCTTTAATTGATTATGCACATTTTCTTATGATGTTGTAACTCTCTATGCAGCGTAACAACAGTTCTACCAGGTGCTCCAGCAAGAGCCACAAGTTCCACTGAATGATCAACATACTGTAGCTTTCAAAGTTACTATTGGACCAAAAAAGATGGACAGACACAGCTTATCTATCTTTGGCAAACTGTGTGTGATCTGTCTGTAAAGTACACATCTGAAAACCCTCTTAAACAATACAGATGGACCATCGACCACTCACTGTAGACATTTAAGGAACTGTATAGAAACAATTTCAGCTATAGCGCCGAGGTCAACCCATGCCTCATCTCTTTGTTTAAAAGATATACGAAAATTCAGCTGCGACTTCAGTGGCACAGTGTGATGAGATCATTTGCTGTGGTCTTTGATTCTGCAGGACTGGAAGGATCATCAGCACACCTGCTGCCAGTCAGCGGAGGGCATGGTTGTGCAAGAGGAGGAGTCGGTCACAACCATTGACATAGACAAGGTGAAATGAAGGTGTAGCGGGCTCTGAGGTCGTCAGCGCCATCACCTCTAAGAAGACTTAATAACTCTTCACTGGAACTTTTGTTGTACAATTTATTGTCAGACACCAGGAGAAAATGGTCTCTGGTCTCCTGAGAGCTGAATTTATATGAAAATCGCGTTGATTTTGTATTAGCTGAGAGACGTTGTGGGTTTTCTCATTCACTCCAATACTTTCAGTGCTTTATGACAGCGACATCAAGTGGACAGTCGAGGAACTGCAGATCTGAACACAGATCAGCTGCCTCTGGTAACAGATGAGCAGAAGAAACATGAGCAACATGTTACCTGCTGTATTATGATGTGTCAAGCTTGTTAACACTGGGTTTTGAAAAGGTTTAGGACAGCAGCTAGAATTCTCTTTAGCATCTATTGACTGATCATTAACTGTTTTGGAAAAATGATCATAATGAACATTTTTCTTATCTCATTGTTGAAACATACATAACACACACATCTTGGTTAAATAAAGGTCAAACATATCCAAAAAATAAAAAATATATATATTAAATTAAAAAACTGATTCTATCTTCTTAGTATTTGTCAGCTGTGGCATTTTGTTCAGAAGTTGATTAATGATTCACATTATCATTTTAAAGGTTCCTAAACAATATGTGTCACAAAGTGTTATTTTACCAGGTGACGTATATTTGTGACTATTGTCTGTATCCAAGATTCAGAATGAACTGAGGGGCTCTGTAATTTTCTATTTTCACTTGTACACAGAAAGACAGAAACAACAAAGTTGCTGAAGTCGAGTGTGGGAATCCAGAGCTGACTCTATTATTGTTTGCAGTTTGTGTGGTAAATGACAAAAACAGGATGTATGGCCACTCTGCAGGAAACCAGAGCAGTTGTTTAATTAGAAATGAGCTGAAATCAGGACACGTCTGCAGTTAGATGTTTATCTCTTCAGTTTCCTTTTTTACTTTTTGTAATGGCAGCACGACAGTTGTGCGTAACACTCATGAACTGATTTTTGTTGAAAGTTTCACTGTAAGTCTGTTTTTACAGAGCTCAAGTGTTATTCTGTCTGGATTTAGGCCCCAGGACAGCAGCAGGACTCGTGCGAAACTGAGCTGTCTTCATTCATCTCCTCAGATGTTTATTTAATGTTTAAGGTAATTTATTAATGAAATGCAGATTTCTGTGGGGATTTTATTTTTATCCAACAACTGTCTCAATGCAAGAGCATCGTTCCCCCTGCAGGAATCCAACCAAACGCGCATTTTTCTCCCCATTTACCTTCTGTTTAGTTGTCTGTGTTTAATCTCAGTCAGCTCTTTGAGTTTTATTTTGATGTTTGACAGTCAGCACTCAGGTGATCTGTCAGAACTCCTGATGAATCACCTCAGACATGGTGACATTTCATTCTGCTGTGTCTCAGTCCCAGCGGCAGTCAAATGTCTGCTGCTGCTGGCGGACAGTGAAGTGCACGCCCCGCCTCCATCACGCCTCCAGGACAAACATTTCACAAGTTTAAGACCAAGTCAAGTGTAAATGTTAGTTATATTTCCAAGGTAATCTGTTGTTTTTGTTCTCCAGCTTCTAACATGCCTTTGGGTTGGTTTTACTAACTGATGGTGATGAGCTGTCTTCACCTCTGCAGGGACGAGAAGAGTAGAAGTTTTAAAACTAGGGAGAATCAGCAGAGGTATCAGGAGGCTTGTCACTGTCAGTCTCCTTGGAGATTTCTGCCATTTTTGACTCTAATGAAATCTGCTGAGAAGCTTTTAAAGCCTCTCAGAGTCTGAGTTTGTCATCTCAGACTTTACTCAGGACATTCAGATTCTGCAGGGACCTTGAGCACTAAATGTACTCCACAGTGGCAATCTAGGTAGAGACTTGGCTGGTCTTTTTTGTTGGATCACAGAGGTGCTAGCTTCTTGTTCGATCTAGCAGGTGATTCGTGCAGTGTGCATGCTAACTGCATTAGTAAGGTAGACTGGATAGTTTATGACGGTTGTTGATGAGGTAGCTGAAGCTGACTTCTGGTTCTGCAAAGCTGGAACGCTGTTCTCAGTGTCACGAGCCAAACTCATCCAAACACCAGCTGCTGATTAGCATGTAGACTCACACGCCACCATGACTTTTACTAATCCTAGTAGTAAAATCAGATCTGAACAACCTCCACTTTTTGTGAAAACATTTATTCGGAAAGCACAGAATTCATCATATAAAATCAGCGTTCCTCTGAGTGAAGCTGCTTCACAGGGTACGTGAAGCTCAAACTAACTTTGCTGTCATTACATGTAGAAAAATAAAAACCTCACAGAGGAAGGAAACGGTGGCAAAGCAAAGGAACAGTCAGTAGCATCTCTTGTGCTGTTCTAGGAGCAGCAGCGGTGCAGAAACTTTTTGAAGAAGTTTCTAAATTCTGTGTTGAAGACTGTGTAGATGACAGGATTCAGGGCACTATTGACGTAGCCGAGCCACGTCACCACACTCATCAGGGCCGGTGGGATGTGGCAGTGCTGACAGCGAGCTCGCATCGTGTGGAGGACAAAGAAGGGAGTCCAGCAGAACAGGAAGGCACCTTTGGGAGAAGTAGAAGAAGAATCAGAGACAGAAGAGTTTGAAGGCAGTAGGACAGAAACATCAAAATTTGAATTTACATACAAGCATGTGGGGGCCATACAAACCACTGAACTTTTAAGTTGCTGCAATGAAATTTCAGATTACCCTGTTGCATAATTTTTTCACTTTGATTTTTAGGGTATTGAATTAAGCCCTCCATAGGTAATTTTTATTTCCATCAAACAATGTGGGATATTTTCATTCCTGACACATTATCCAGTCCATATCAGTATACATATCCAGCATGATTCATCATTTCTCTTTTTTTACCATCTTACAAACCAACTTACCGCAGAGTCAGATAAACTAATGACGCGGAGCCTCACTTACAAACCTAACGTAATACGAACTTGCCCTTCTTACCCACAGACCTAGGTATGTGCTAACCATCCTACTCAATTAGAGCTGGTAGATTAACCTAATTCTCAGACAGCAAAGAGTCAGATGAGCTAAAGAGGTTCTTCACACAGATACCTACCAAATTGCTCACAACATACCAGTAACTTACCAAATAATGTACCTACCTACTTAGTGTACCAACTTACCTCTGAACAATCAAATCCAAAACCACCTCACCCTGGTTAAATAACTACAACCTACCATTGACTAACACGAGACAGAGGTTCATCCGAACCTTACAAACAAATTGTCATCTCACTTATCTGTATACCTATGAACCTAACTTAACCCTAACAACATCTAGATCTGCATACCTACCTCATGAGATTAGGGACAGGATGTTGCATAATTTCCTGCGTGTAAACCAGAAAAACTGTCTGAAGTAATCCTTTGAGAGTTTTCACCAGCACTTAACGTCAGTGGCTTTGAACTCTGGAGTGATTCTTGATTCCCACCTCAAGTCAGTTACTCAGTCATGCTACTTTCATTTAAGGACCAACAGACTGGTAACTTTCTAACATAGGCGATCACATCACACGGATAGCAGCATGTAGCTCAGTAGTAGTTAAGTCTAAATAACGGACAGTGGGTGAACAGAGCTGTGTTCTCAGTGAACACTTTAAAAAAAAAACTGGACAGAAAAGTCCTGCAGGCACGTTGACAGCAACATTACTTTATCTGACCACATTTATTTTGTGTCATTATTTCTTGTTTGTGAAGTTTTGAAATTCATGTTAATTTATTTGCTAGATGAACTGCAAATATTTATTTCCTCATATTGTTCATCCCAATTTTCAGACTGTCCCACCACCTTTACTGAAGCAGAGATTGGTGAGAATTACCTGCACACTGAGAATTGTGTCAGACCAAACCTTATGCAGTAATTGGATTTCAGATTAAGGAGCCTGATTAGCTGCTGTGTGCTAAAGAGAAGCACTTCTACGCATTAGAACCAACACTGGTTGCTATTAATAGGCCAACCTTTTCCTAATTGAAGTGTTAGTACGTCTGTAGAGACATCAGAGGTGACGATGAGACATTCAGGTACCTGAAGTTACCCGTCCCTAAATGGCTCTAGACTGAATGCTGTCCACTGATTAAACCACAGTTTCTCATTTCATCATGATGTGTTACGAACAACACGAAATGGCACAGCCCTTCAATTCAGTCTCACTATAGATTTCAGTACATGAAGCATTGCTGGAGTTTTGGCCCTTTTTCTGTGCACTTTGGAGAGAAGCAGGTGAAACTGTGCCTTTTATAGTGGCCCTAGGGGCCCACGACTTAGAACTTTACGGTGAGATGAGTTTCAGCTCATTTTCAGAAATTGTTCTTAAGTGCTGCTGGAGTTTGGATCCTGTAATTTTTTTCTCTTGTTCCTAATCCAGCCTTTTGTGGTGGTGATGCGAGTGACTTCTAAGTGAACTCACCCACGACGACAGGAAGAACCTGCATGGCCTTCCTCTCCCGACTGTTGATCTTGGCCCTCTTTCTCCTATGAGGGTCGGGGTTAAATTTGATCTCTGCAAAGCTCACTGTTGGCACAGGAGCATCTTTGAACTCTGATGAGTTGTAGGGCTGGTCCGGGGACGGGATGGTGGATGGCTCATCTGGAGTATCTGTCAGGTCCCGCTCTATGATTGGTGGAAGCGGTGGTGGCAGCGAGGCCAGCGGTGGAAGTGAGGCAGCAGCCTCTTGCAGTTTGCGGCAGGCCTGGATACTGTTCCTCAGTTTGGCCTTACGTGCCTCTTCCCAGCGCCGCAGGCCACGAAACATGCCACAGTAAAGCATCAGCATGATGGGACAAGGGATGAAGAAGGAGCACACAGACGAGTAGAGGACGTAGTCGTCATTCTCCAGTTTGCACTCACTAGGGTCACGACCTGGCACATTGTTGATGCCGAACATGACGGGCGAGGCCACGGCCAGAGCCAGGATCCAGGTGGCTGACAGCAGGACTGCCTGTCGCAGGTCCACATGCTTCCTGTTGTAGTTGAGAGGAATCAACACAGCTATAAACCTGCAACAAGAGAGAGAAATTTTATAGTCTTCTGCATCTGAGGCGATGCCACAGAGTTGAGCTGAAACACCTGTCTCACCATTATTTATATGTATAATTAACATATGAGTCAATCAGCCGTCTTGGGGCAGCATGATTGGCTCAGTGTGTAGATCAGTAGCCCAGTCGTCTTCAAACCTGAGGGTGAGAGTTTTGATTCCTTGTCCTGGCAGGCTACATGTTGAGGTGTCCTTGGACAAGACACCAAAACCCTGTAGTAGCACTGACACCTACCGTCTGGCAGCTGTCCAAACAACAATTTCCCCAAGGGGATCAAGAGTTTGTAAAAGGAGGTGCTCAAGCTCTGCTCGTGAAACATGGTGGAGGTGTATCATCAATGTTCCTTTATATTTATTGATGACTGGACCACTGACAACAGAAGACGAGTTATTCTGAGGTGTTTATTATCTGTTCACACTCATCCGCATCCTTCAACAGTGCAGATGGACAGTGACCTGAAGCATACGGAGAGAGCGAGCCAAGACTTTGTAGAGCGAAGTGCAGCTGGTGTGTAGAGAGAAGTGGAGCATTCTGCAATGGCCAAATCAGTCACCTCATCTGAATATAACTGAGAATGTACTTCACAGCTGCAGTAAAGACTTGGTAGAGCATCATTAGGGAGGAATCCCTAATGGATATTTTTGTGCATTTAAAATATGGCGGCTTTAAATAAAGCCTAAATGTTTCATGGAATACTTTCGTACTTCTTATTTTGAAGGTCATGTGGTGGCATCCAGAGTTATTACTACTCACATTATGATTTTTACATTAAAGCCATATGAAGAGCTTATAGAAAATCGCAATGCTTTAAAATACTAATATAACAACATTAATATCTTAAAATATATTATTAATAATGTCAAACTCTTTCTGCATAAAGGATATTGTACTTTTGCTACCAATATATTTTGCAAATAGTACTTTCTTACTTCTGAATGCAGGAAATTGAGTAGTAATGGAGAATTTTTAAACTATGCTACTATTAAGTATAACATCTGAATACTTCCTCCATCACCAGAAGAAACTGTTGCTGATTAGCTTAGCTTAGCATTAATACTAGAAACAGGGTTAGTCTGGATTTCTCCAAAGTTAACTAAATATTCCCACCAGCACCAATAATGCTCAATAACTAACATGTTACTAACAACATGCTAGAGTTAGTTCAGTCAATACAAAATCTCAAGTGTAAAAACGGGAATTTATTATATTGTATTGTGGATTGGTGCTGGAAGCAGATCAGAACCAAGAGCAAACAGAGGCGGAGGAGACGTACACGCTTTCGAACGACCTCTTTGACTTTGAGGGCCTCCTGACCCCAGTGTTCAATAATCCATCCATGAATGACAGCAGGTCATCAGTCCGCTTGATCTCAACTCCATCAAACGTGATGAGAGACCGGAAACTTTCTGTGGACAACAGCACTAGGTGGACTCTCTGCAGACCTTCAGGATCTGCTTCATGCTCAGTCTGTTGAATTATTGAGACCCCATCATCCAGTTAAACCTCTAACTGCTGCCGACGGCTTCAAAAAGCTTCAGATCATCACCATCAGTCCACGTTAGCTTCACTGCCTCCGTCGGTCTCTGATGTAATCACATTTTCCAGAGATGGGACGTCAGTTTACGAGGAGCTGCCTGGATGTTCAGCTCAGAAGTTCCATCCCTCAATATCAGCTGAGGGTCCAGATAATCTCATTGAGTCAAACTAATGAGCGCAAAGCAAAGCTGGCAGTTCATCTCTGCAGACGCATCCTTCATACGACTGTCCTGAATTGTCCTGTCTGCTCCGATTTCTCTTCTCTTGGAGCTTTTACAGGAAACAGACTAAAGGTCGTCATCATATTTTCACAGCACAATGAACTGCGGTGACCTTCGGATGGAGACCTGAAGCCGTCAGCAGGGCATCTCTGACAGACCACTCAGGACTCTGGTGTGATTAGGCCGCTGATTGTTCACTGATGACCCTGACCTGAGGCTGATTGAAGGTTATGAGTCTGTGAGTGACCTCTTTCGTTTAATCAACTCTACAGCGTTTTCTGATATTCTAGCAGGCTGCTGGAAAATAATTCTGTCAGACCTGACTGTATTATTTTGTAACGTGGTCTGGATGAACATATGGATTTATGACCCCAACGAGGACAAGGGGACATGTTAAACTTTCCTCTATCTCCATTTGTTGTCGTAAAGAACTTAAATGTCAACACTCACAGTGCAACCGAGCTAGGGGCAAAGCTTTCAGGACGGCGATGTCAGTCTATGTTCTCCAGGCTGAACACATGGAACAGTTATTAAAGGTTCCCAGAGATGGCCTGTAAAAACTGTTTCTCTTATCATTAAGAAATATTTAAGGATATATCCTTATGTCTGACCTACTAAGAATGCTGCTGTGACCTTCATGTACAGTGACATGCAGCACATTCAGAAATGAGACCAAAATTAAGTTATTGAATTTTGAGCAGCTCCCTCTGGAGCTTCTACAGGCTTTTTACAACATTCTCCACAAGTATACAGTAGTACTGCCTCCCAGCACCTGGAACTCCCCTTTGAATGCAGCTCAACCATGAGAACTCTGCTTGTTCCACGGTTTCCACGTGTTGCATGACCTACTGTTTGCTTGCTGTTCTCCTGCGGTGCATCATCTATCCATTATGTGCACCTGCACAGGTGAGCACTGACCTGTCGATGCTGATGGCACAGAGGTTGAAGATGGAGGCGGTGCACAGCATCACGTCCATGGTCATCAGCCCGTCACAGATAGTGGTGCTGAGGGTCCACACGCCGTCCTGGAACTGAAACAAGCAGACACACACATGCAGTGTGTTCACTCATATTCATTAGCTGCTTTATGATTCATTCATAAACAGCGCAACACATTATGTAGGATTAAACTGTGCTCGCAGAAGAGGAGCGGCCCTTCAGCTGAGCCGTGGCCCCTGACGACCACACTGTTCTCTGAGCTCTGATTAACGACGGCTGAAGGATTGTATGACGACGCGTGTTCACGGTTTGTGTGAGGTGAAGAAAATATTTGTCTTAAAGTAAAAAAAAAAAACAGGT
The DNA here is from genome assembly GCA_034779795.1 of Ctenopoma multispine. Lineage (NCBI taxonomy): Eukaryota > Metazoa > Chordata > Actinopteri > Anabantiformes > Anabantidae > Ctenopoma > Ctenopoma multispine. The sequence continues at coordinate 25,771 of JAUYWH010019251.1, forward strand.
GTAAAGACTCAGCTGGTCCTTCTGACGTCACACGGGGGCGGGGCTTTGTCAGGTCTCCTGGAGTTCACGCAGCTAAAGGGACAGTTCACTGTACTTCACTGTAACATGTTGGTTACCTGCAGGATACAAACGCTCTGGTGCAACACAGACACAGAGATGCTGAGGAAATAACGTTTATAAATACACAACGTAGATGAGTAGGTCACTGCTAATGTGGAGCACAGTTCATTAACAAGCAGGGACCGCAGTCCGTCCTCTCCTTAAGGGTTTAAGAGGTTAATTAATTGATACATAAGTGGATTGTAATGAGGTTTTTTAAGGTGCAAAAGAAAACCTGTCCAAGTGACATCAAACCATCTCTTAGTGCACACCTAAAAATAATGTCAAATATTCAACTAACAGGAAAAATGACATCTGACTGAGTCATTTTAGGAGGTTGGTTTTACACACCGACTGATAAATTCTGTCTCAAATTAAAGGTTCTGTAGTGTAATGAAAAGCGTCTCACCTGTTCCTGAACTAAGGTGTTATACCTCCGCAGACAGAGTGGTGCGGTCAGACTCACCTCTGAGTAGACGAACAGCGGCAGTACGAGCACCGCGAGCATCAGATCCGCCACCGCCAGACTGACGATGAAGTAGTTGGTGGTGGTCTTCAGCGCTTTCTCGGTGAACACGCTCAGACACACCAGCAGGTTCCCGCAGATGATCACCACGATCAGCAGCATCCCAAGCACCAGAGCGGGCAGGTTATGTCCCCCCGCCTCCGGCGCCTCAGCCGCCGCGCTCAGGTTGGCCGCCATCTCCACCGCGGCTGCTCCGCTCCGTTCCGGTCCGAGCCACAGCAGCGCGGCCACCGGACCTTCATGAGGGCAGAGCCGGACTCTGGTCTCCGCTCTGCGGTCTCCTCATGGTGTCAGGTAGACTCGAATCAGACTCTACCAGACTTTGGTGTGCAGCTCCACAGCGCTCCGACGCGCACTTTACGCAAAGATTCCGCGTAAAACAAAACGGATCCAGGGGGAATTGGGTGTCATTCACACAGTGAAACACAAACACATCTCTGCACCGCTAACACATGATTATTAAAGTAATGTCGATCAAGTCCTGTCTGTTAGACTGACAAATAACAACTCAAAGAAACAAGTTTGATCAAAGGCGCATTGAAATCCTCAAATTATTAGAAAGCTGTGAAGGAAATCTGCGTATCCTCAGTTAAAAGGTCACGCTGTAGGGTAGAGACCATCTGGAGCATTTGTGCGGTCAGACAGCGGTGAGAGTCTCAGGCTGAGGGTGTTTCAGCCCCGGTGCGTTCACCTGCAGCCTACTGAAGGCCACCGGGGCCAAATTAGCCGATTAAAGCCGCTTATGAGATGCGCTTTGCGGTGCCCTTCAGTGCCTGAGCTCCAGCAGGAGACAGTTTGTCCATCTGTCTGTCTGTTCATCTGTGTGTGTGTGTGTTTGTGTGAGGAAGAAGAGCGACCGCTGCAAAAAATATCCACAACTAAAATGAACAGTTTGGTTGATTGAAAGGATACTAAAGATGGCAAATATCTAAATATGATGCAGAGAGGCTCATTAACAAGCAGATAAATACAGAGATACACACTGAGAACACAGAAGAAATGCTAAAGTTTCAGTATTGTACCATTTATAGTGATGTAGGTAGTAGTACAAGTATTTTTTAAATGGATTAGTATCAGTGGAGTAATTCTACAGTGGAGGGTGAAAGTATTTTAAGTCTTACTCTGAAGTTACAACATGGTTTAAGTTTTAATACGGTTTAATGTAGTGCCAATTAAATATATTAATATATTTTGGTCAGTTTTACATTGTTCTTTTTTCTTCTCAAAGCATGTAGACATCAATTAAAATCCACTTAATATCCCTGTTAACCTGGTAACAGGTTGATTTTCAGGAGTAAATTTAATACTTAAGTTTTTTTCTCAGTGGTAAATAATATTAGAATTAAGGGACAATAAAGAGGTTAATCACTTAAGCATAGTTAAAACATGTGTAACCCTTGTTTTTGTGCAGTGAGTTTTCAAAGAAGGTGTCTGTGTGATTAACGGGTCAGTTTCAGAGTAAAAACCCTGGAGAGACTAAAACATGTTTTTTTTGCAGTGTAGATTTAAGGAGTGAGGGTTAAACTAGGCTGCAGGAAGCTGCAGGGCAGGAGGCAGGAGGCAGGAGGAGACCCCCCCACCCCCACCCCCACCCGCACCCACACACACCCTCAGACAGCAAACTGCAGACATCCTCTGCTGCCGTTTAATCACATCTGGATTCATCAGTGGAGGCACATTAGAACCACAGTGAAATCATTAACTGTTTCCTTCAGGTCTTGTGACCTAAGTGTTGCTGCGTACATTTGGAGAAGCTGATCAGGGTTAGAGTTAAACACACAGAATCTAAATGATCACATTCATGCATTGTATTCATGCATTGCATTCTCTTTTCATTATACATGATTCCCTTAGGCAATATTATAAGAAAACACTATTAATTTCCATTGTTATGAAGATGATACCCAATTATATTTATCTATGAAACCAATCGTTTAGTAAAACTTCAAGCATGTTTAAAAAACATAAAGGCCTGGATGTCCTGTAATTTTCTACTCCTTAATTCAGACAAAACTGAGGTTATTATATTTGGACCCAAA
>JAUYWH010019252.1:0-28315 GCA_034779795.1 Ctenopoma multispine
TGCTTGTCTATAATTTTCTTTCTAATCTCCTGAGACAACTCTTTCCTTCGCTTCCTCTGGTCCATGTTGAGTGTGGTTCACACCATGTCACCAAACAACACAGTGATTACCTGGAGCCCTAGATATAGGCCCTCTGACTGATTACAAGCTTGTAGACACCTGTGATGCTAATTAGTGGACACACCTTGAATTAACATGTCCCATTGGTCACATTATTCTAGGGGTACCATCATTTTTGTCCAGGCCTGTTCCATGAGTTTATTTTTTTTAATAATTCAGTTGACGCCTGGTTGAAAAGCAATGTCTGACTTTCATTGGTTAACATTCATAGGATTTTAATTTATTATTGCTTTTGTCAGATTAAATATATATTAATATATATATATTATTTCTGTGACCATTGTGAGTTTTTCTTTCATTGACTGAAGGGTATCAACAATTGTGTCCACGTCTGTATGGCTCACATTTGACAGACAGGTGCTTTTAACTAAGTGCATCACGGTAATATATTGACAGTGTATCTATGACCTGTACTGGTTATTACAATGATAATAGGTATTAATACAAAGTGAGACAGACAAGTTCATATCAAATTTTATTTTGTTACAGAGACACCACTGGAAAACAGAAACTGTATTATGTCTGTCATTATCAGTACACTGTCACTGTTGTACATGTTCACAGACTTGGTCCAAACAGGTCAGTCTATTAGTTCACAGTTAGCCCTCAACATAGTCCTGCTAGCCTAACACATAACTTTGAGTTGGTCTTGGTCATGAAACTGAAATAATCTCAGTCAATACGTGAGTGTTTTTTGCAAACCTCCATCAATCCAACAGACATCTGTCCACTCTGTGGAGCAGGAAAACAGGAGCACGCTGTATTGTCGTGTGTAACTTCAATAGCTATTTTTACATGTTACGCACATTATTTGGCATCCTGTCTCAGATATGGTAAAATGATTGAACTGTACAATAGAATAAAATATATACTGCACACGTAAAAGTAGCTACTGAGAGCGACCACAGATACTGAGTTTCAGAAATACTCACTGACTTCATGTCTGGATTAATCAGCTGACATTAACTCCTGTTGTCCATCATTGTCTGATGTTTTCATGTATCTCTCATTTCCCAGATCATGCTGGTAGCTACAGACAACAACATTCACACAACTGTGGTTTCCACTGACTTACTTCTGGAAGCTAATTTCACCTATAATGAAGATAAAAGGCAAATTTGGCAACTTTCATGAGGGGAAATAAAAATGGCAACACTGACTAAACACAATTATCATGTGAATGTTTTCTGTAACTACCAGCACAATCAGTAACTTTGACATGTTGTTAATCAACCTTATAAAAGCTCCAAAGTTCACACTGCTGAAAAATACTGCAATACTGAAAATGGATTTTTACAGATAGATATTTTAAATGAAACCCTTGATTTAGAAAACACTGTAAAGCAAAACTATGTAACTGCATGCAAAAAGTTTTTTTTAAATTAGATGTCCAGCCAATTAAAGATTGCCATCTTATTCTGCTGGCTGAAAGATACCATCAGGCAACAAGGTGTGAAGTAAATGTGACACGTCAGGAGAAATGTAGAGCCCCTGCTACCTGGAGCTCCGGGAGTTACGTGTAAGAAAAAAACAAGCTCAGAGTGAACCGGTGAGGGAGTAAGTCAACACTCATGTAACTCGGTGACGTGCTGCCACTACTACTTAGCAAAAGTTACATAGTTTTGCTTTACAAGTATTCTAAAGTTTTCACACGACGGAAGCCACTTTTTCTTCAAATGTACAAATGTGAGACTTGGTTTAATGTAGTTTGGATGTATTTCTGGAAAAGAGACGGTGAACTTAACCAAATGAAAAGCACGTGAACATCAGAGGGCTCTAGACTGAACACTTGTTAAGACGGATTTATCGACTGACTCCAGGTCTGGCTGAAAAACTGCTAGCCTATGCTAAACATTAGCATTTCCCACCGAGCTAACAACCCAAACCATCAATCTGGGTTCACGTTCAGTTTCTACTGATGAGTATAAAGATACAAATGTCTATTTACAGCAATAGAAACAGCAAACTGTTACTGCTGGCAAGCATAATCAACAGTTAATAACTCACATCATCAACCAATAGAAATCTGCAATCTGAAAAAACAAACCTTATCACCAAGTATCCAAAAATGCAACTTGACAGAATGGTCCCATCCCACCGTCCTAATTATGTTCAAGAAACAGAGAACATTCTAGAAAAGATGCTTGAAGCACAGAGAGATTGATAGAAATCTTCTCACATTACTGCCAGACTGCCCAAATACTGAACTATCCCTTTAAACATTTTCTTAGATTGATCTTATTCTAAGATCAAGCGAGCAGTCAGGTAGTTCACAACCATTTCATAGTCCTTCATCTACGAGAAGCTAGTATGTGCTGTGTTACTGGCTTGTTGGAGAATGCACAGCTATGTCAACTGTGAGGCAACAGCAGTGAGTCACTGTCAGGATATCACAGATTTCCAACACCGGTGTTAGTATAACATTTCCTCTAGAAAGTACAGTAAACCAACCAGCAAATGTTGCCATGGCAATTAGCAACAAATTTGACAAGGAGATATAAAAAAAAATCTCTCTTTCACTTACGCTAACCAAACATATCTACATACTGTATCAGATCCATAAAGATTTAATGAAAGAAAAGGACAAAAATAAGTGATTATTATCAATATGACACAGTTATTAAATAGTAATCTGATAAACATTCACCTGCTGGTTAATTATAGGAACATATGTGTTATAACCAGCAGGTCATTAATTGTGTAATAGTAGGTAGTATGAAAGCTGGCCACTAACCCAGGTACCCTGCTACCCACATTTGAACTAGTTTATTACCAGCACCAGTGCTAAACTACACTCATTCAACCCATTTTATATACACTTCTCATTACTGTACAGTCCAAAGCTAAATCAATAGGACAGTACATAAAGAAAGGTTTTTCTCTCCCTAAATCAAATTTAAGCTCGGATTTCAGCCTGTAGGCCTTTTCTTTAGTGACAGTAATGATCAGGCACAGTGACACTCTGCCAGGAAAATGCTAATTCTTGGGTTCACCATGACATTATGTGCACTGATCTGGGCAGACTACACATTAAAGGGGAGTGGCAATGAAATAACTGTACTTGTAAGTTGGCACAATTTCATTTTGGTGTCCAGAAACGTACTTGGACACACGGCACGTGTTTAGTGTGTTTTAACAAAGATGGAGGCCTTGTCTCTCAGGGCTCTTACTTCCCATTTCCTACAATCATCATTTCATTAAGCCAAAACATGTCAGTTAAACCATCATTTTACATCTGCCGGTTCAGACAATACAATAAAGTCATGTTGTCCATATGGAAATGGAAAAATACTATGTCAGATAAAAAAAACATCTGTATTCCGTTATTCTCATTTTCACTTCATCATACCTACCAAGGCTCAAGACATTTGTCTACCAGTTCTAAATTTTCCTTAACCTGTTGACCATGCTAAAAGCACACAACTAAACTCAAATGTACAACTTTAAAATGTTAAAATATCTGTACAGATATCTGTACAAGAGTATGGACAACATCCAGTATTTAACTGAAGTTCTACTCCACTGACGTTCCTCTCACATCACACTGGATTCAATTCGTTGCATTTGATAATAAACCATATTCCACAAAATCTATCATACCAAAATACACACCTCTGTCACAGATTAAGACGTTTATGTACACATGTGGACTGTGTTGTGGTATTCACATTAAACACAGTCTTACTGTGTCTGGTAATGTGCTGTGAAAATAGTCCTTATTCATGACATGTATGTAAGCACAGGTCTGAATGAAAGCTTTAGAACTTTTATAGACATATATATTGTCCATTACATTCCTCCATATATTGTAATAACACATCTGTGTCCTGCAGTTTACATGTGTATGTCATGAGAAAAGGCAGCTTTACGCAGCTTTGGTTAGAGAGTGGTTTCTGGCTTTGTGTGTCTTGACAATAAAACCGTTGAATAAAGATGTTCTGTTTATGAAACTTGGACAAAAGACATTATTAGCAATGTACAGTATGTACAGTCGGGTTCACAATCATGTGATGAACTGCTGCCTATTTGTGCTTCCTCTACACAGGTGGTGAGACGAGGCTGCAGTAGAACCATTACAGGAAAATATCTAACTGCATTTTTTTGATATTTTGTGCATGTAAATAATAATTTAAATGTCAGACATAATGACAAGTCTGACATCCGCAGGAAAATAATGTGATAATAAAATGCACTAGATGTTAGTATAGCTGTCAAGAATTAGTTTACTTCTCAGAGTCTGGTAAAATCTTATTTGAAAATTGCTCTTTTAAAATCTATTGTACAGCCCTAGCTGCAGGGCTGGCTAATCACAAAGATTTTATTAAGTATCGGGGGCAAACAATGAGAAAGTAAACCCTAAATTAAAATGACCCGAAAACGACTTTTTTCTTACTAACATTAAAAATATCGTGTCCCTTATTGAATATACTGTTTAGCACCTTACAGAACATGTTGACCAGGCATATGCACGAGCTGGCCTCTCAGCAACTCGTCCACAGTGAACAGTTAGAAGCCTGACGTTGCACCACTCTCATTAATCCATCAGCTTGCAAATGAATCCACAATGGCTCTGTCACAGCTTCTATGATGATGAGGCTCATACCCTCTACAGAATTCTACTACTGTATACTTTCACTCCAGCTACTGACTGTTTGCTCCAAATTTAATACTAAAATCTAAAATCTTATATATTATAATATAAACAACTATGAAATCAAAAAGCCCCTAAACGAAAATTGGCACAGGAGTAAATCCATACTGTCTCGGAAAGTGTACGTCTAATATAACTGTCCACTCTCCACTGATAGAAAAACAAGCACTCTAACAAATATAAATGAGCTGAAAGCAGTTAGAAAGCATCTGTCACAATCAACTTTATGCTCTTAAAATACCAGCCTGTTTAATGAAAATACTTCTTCTAATAAATGTTAGAATCATCAAATTTACAGTAAATCCTTTCCACTCACTATCTCCAGCAACATCATCTTCACCATGGTACTGCACCTACAACTGCACGACAGCTGCCATCCCATCAAACTGCAGTAATTGTGCTTTCTTAAATTCGATGTGAGCCACACGTGAGAATCTTTGTGTTCTCGGACAGTTTCCATCAAACCACAGGCTGCTCAGAGCTGACCTCCATTATCTATGTGACTAGCCCACAGCCACATCACCTCTCATCTGATGGCACTTGTGCGCTAAGTTAAAAAAAGAATGTAAACGTTGGCCGAAGAAGAGAAGAGTTGGTTGAATAGTTAATGATTTGTTGTGTTTTGTGTTTGGTAAACTTTACAGTTAATACCTAATGAAATCAACTGCACAACATACTAAAGCAAAACTAATATAAGTTTGACAGTATATAACAGAACAGTGAGATTTGAGAGAGCAAATAAGAGTAATGATTTTGACGGTAATTTTTTTTGTTATAGGAATAGTTGATATTGATAATAACAAATCAATTATGAATTTCAAAAATTCTAATATTTCAGTATTGTTGAACAAAAAAAAGATGTCACAATGTGAAAATTTTCTTATAAAACACAATATTTCAAAAGATAAAAATGTAAAATAATGATATTATATGAATATTCTCTTGAAATAAACAGAGATTTGTCAATCAAAGGGCCCTTGGGGGTTATAGGTTTAATTAAATGTACGGGATTTATAGGATATGTATAGGATACCTTCTCTTTTGAAGCCATATCATATATTTGTAATATTTTATTTGTTAAAATATTATTTTTCCTTGTAAAATATGACTTTATTTCTTTTTATCAGCTTTTTCTCTAAATTACAGCTCGTCTCTCATAATAACTTTATTTAAAAACAGTATTTTTTGTATGAATTTTAAATTCTGAAATTATGTTTGGTCTTCCTTAAAAATAACAACTTGTTTTGTTCTTTTATAATTATATAGTCTTGTACTTTTGCAGAAAATTACACTTTGCTAATGTGAAATTGTTACTTTGGTTTCCTCAACATTCTCTATGTATTGTTAGAAATTTGTTAAAATTATGACTGTATGTTGAAAATAATAATAATATAATTCAATATATTCAATAATATAATAATAAGAGCATTAAGTGACTGAAGAATAATATATTGTGGGATTGTTGCTGATTACATTGTATTTTTGTAATAGTTTGTATTTTGCAAATATTCGTTTTCAACAACAATTTTCTATACAGATCTATAACTTTGTCTCTTAACATGACAACGTTTTTGTAAAAATGTTACAACCTTACTCCTGAAATATTTCTTAACCACCAGTGGCCCTAATAGTTATAACTGCACCCATGCTGTGAAAGCTGTGAATTAGAAATAAACCGAAACACTGATAATAATAACAATAATAATAATAATAATAAAATACGTAACTTTGTTTAGTCTTTGGACTTGAGTATGGTGTAAGCTTGATCAAATGATTAACATGCTAAAAATGTGAGTGTACAGTACAGTTACTACACAGTCAGGATAATTCAATTACTGCACATTATTAAAACACTGCGTATAAAAAATCCAATGCATGATTTACTATATTTAAGAACAACGTATAATAGACACTGTTATTGCCCAAAAGGGACTCCTTGTAGCCCAGACAAAATTAAGACTGTGAATTTAATTTTCACTGTGGCCACCCACTCTCATATGTACAAACACAGCACAGTTAGGGGGTTTGATGCAATTTCCATCTAATGGCACGTGGTTACACTGTAAGGTTTATATAACAATACGTTACCTGTGTTTGACAACAGGATGAAAGCTGAGAATATATGTAGAAATGTTCATGGTAGAAAGTGAATCCCATTCACAGCAGACCTAGTAGTCAAAAGGACAGGAGGGTGGGGCGCACAGTCATTACACTGAATCCATCCTCTCTGGCAAGGAGCTATGAGACAGACCAAAGAGGCTGGAGTCTTTTTCTGAGCAAGTCAAAGGGTCAGCAGTGTATTTAACCCATCATCCTTGTCTCTATGAAGCAATGGCACTCACCTTCTTAGATTTACAAAAAAATGTCTGGATTATCCAGCAGTCCAACCTTTAAAAACCCCACAAGGAAATGCTGAATCAAACACACCCTTAATATACATACTGGATGTCTACAGTCCCTTCTCTTTGGCCAGCTGGAAATTGGAGCAGGGCATATTGTGTTTATACTGTCTATGGCTGGTGACCCAAAGTGGATCTTAAACCCATTGTTAATAATGATAAGCATACAGTACCTCTCCTAGCAAGACACAATATTTATCTGTAGGATACTAAACCAGCTGGGATCATGGGGACAGGCATAACTGACATTATCATGTATCCTAATTGGTCAGGTGAGTGGTTGTGGGTGGAACATTACCATTGCCTATTGGTTGGCCCTGGCTGGTTATCCCTATCATTTTGTCCAACGTTCAGGATGTTGGCCCATGCAGCATCTCCACCACAGTTTTTTTGTTCTGATCAGGTAGAACAAATTTTATCAGGGGTTTAGATAGATGGACTCTCACTAAATTTGTCATTCCTTATAGGCCAATCCCAGAGTAGGAGGTGGAGTGTGAGTCAGGATGGGACGGGGTAAGGTTGGGGGTGGGGTTGGGCTAGGACGACCAAATATCCCTTGCAACTGCCTGTTGGGGTGGTTGGGGTGATTGGGTAGGACTGGGTTTTCTTGAAAACTTCGGAGATTCTCATGGAAACGGTTGCTGCTCTCGTTGTCAATGCGGTTACCATCATCGCTAAGGCGGTGGTTGTTGTGGAGGTCAGGGGTCGGCACTCGATCTGGGACGTGAATGATGTTGGACCCGCTCTTTCTCCTCAGGGTGGACTCCCGGCTGGATGAGGCCACTGACTGAGAGTCTGAGCCTCCGTCGCTGCTGGTTGCCGCTCCTTCCACCGGAGTGACCCTTATGGTGGTGACAGCCTGAGGATGAGGGTGGAAGGGGGGAGCAAAGATGGCAGTGGGGGTAAAGGGCATATTGGAGTTGACAGAGTTGGGATTGAAGTTATGCTGAGAATTGTTAAAGATGGGGTTGTTGGGATTGTAATTTGGATTTTGAAAGTTGTTGTGGTTATTGGGATTGTTGGGATTAAAATGTGGATTTTGGAAATGGTTGGGGTTATTGGGGTTGTTGGGATTATAATGTGGATTTTGGAAATGGTTGGGGTTGTTGGGATTGAAATTTGGATTTTGGAAGTTGTTGGGGTTATTGGGGTGCAAGGGATGTAAAGGGTGTACAACATGTGGGTGGTTTGTATATCCACCTCCTCCTCCTGATATTCCTCCTCCCCCTAGATCTCCTCCCCCTTCACTTTCACTTTCAGTCCCCGTCACACTCCTCCGCCCATCCACTGACCCTCCATCCCTCAGTGAATCACAACTGTCAGTGTGTCTGTTCAGGTCGTTGAGGGCAAAAGTTGATTGTCGGAGAGATGCTCGTTGGTCTGGTGGTTTCCATCGCCAGGAACCACTTCCGTCTGTGCTGGGAGGTTTCACCACTGGTTTGTTGGATCTGGACTCTGGATGGGCTTCAACACGAACAATACTTCCAGTTCGTTCCAATCCTCCTCCTAGAAGAGCAAGACAAATTAAGTCTTCACCTACATCCTCATCTTTAATGTCTTAGCTAACACAGGAAACAAGACCAACAAATACTAACTGCAAGCCTGGGTGTGAGAGGAGTAGTAGACCAGAAACTTGTTCCCTTTAATTTTTTATACTGGTATACTGGCCTTTTCCGTCTGGTTAGAAGGGGGGAGCTTTAATCAGTATTAATCTTAATTAATCAGTTACACTATATGTGTCAAACTCAAGGCCCACGGGGCAAATCCAGCCCACCCCCTCACTTTATGTGGTCAGCGAGAGCTTACAAATTATTTTATTGTTATTATAAATGTTACTTTCAGACTGCTGCTCTATTTCGAATGTACCATATAAACACACAAACTAACTATATTATTTCATTTTAACACAAAATCCCTTTTAATATACTTAAAATTCGTTTAAATATTTTTTTGTTATTTCCGTATCCTCGATCATGATTGATGAGAGCTGGGAATGGGAGAGGAACAAGTGCGTAATCTCTGTCCAAATCTCTGATTTGCAAATAAAATTTACTGGGTCATTAGTTTTTTTTAAAGATCTGCTCACATATGAGCCCCCTGGGTGCAGCAGTTTTCTGTCCTTGCCAAAGTGCTGCTCTGTACAATTGCCTACTTTACTCATACGGACACGTCGGCCACTGCATATAGTCACAACTACAAGTGGCTGTTGACATCAACTGTAATGGTGATGTGGCCCGCGATAAAATTGAGTTTGACACCCCAGAGTTACACAATTTAAAGTGCCGTTAAGTTTGACAGTCCTCTCTGTGGCTGGATTGTCTGTTTCATGTATGGTAATTACACTACATGAAACAGACAACACACACAACGTCTCAGGATTGATTTAGTTTGTACCAACATTTGTAATTTGTTGTAGTAGTTCCAATGCTCTATCACACACCAAATATACAGTAGCTACTATATTAGCAGCACAGACCTCCTCCTATCGCACCGGTGGTGGAGGCGGGTGGCGATGGGTCCTGATCTGTTAGGGCTCGATACCTGATGGATCCAGTGCAACTGACAGTGCTACCATCCTCCGATCGAGGAGAGTGAAGCAGACCCTGCTGTTTGGATAAGGCTATCACCTGGAAAAGAAGTAAGACTGTGAGTTTATTTTGTATCTTGCTTATCTTGAACAGCTGCTTGATTAACAATGGCTGAGATCTGGAAGTCAAAGAGTAGAAAGGACTGCTGTAACTCCAGTGGTAGTGTTTGGGAAAAGTCTAATCTAATCTAATTTACTATGCTGTAAACATAATCAACTCTGGATTCCTCGGAATATCAGCTACAGTGAACAAAGCACAACGTACTCATATCATGTAATCAAGGTAGGTATGTGTATCATCTTAATAAATATGAAACAATCAACCAAAGCGTTTAAAAAATAATATGGTGGAACAGAGGGAAGGAACAGTTTTGGAGCTACAGCCATATGCGGACACTGCTTTCATTTGCTGTAATTAATTAATGTCACTTTCTCGATCCCCAGAGGGGGAAACTGAAATGCAACAACAGCAGAGCAAAAACAACAAATAAAGTCAAAAACATTACAACAGAATTAATCTAGAATATAACAACAATAATGAATATAATGATATTTACTGTAATTATAGAGGAGAGATACTGTGGATGTAGAGAGTGTGACTTTGTGAGGGGCAACAGGAGGTTGGTGAATAGACGAATAGACAATAGACAAATAGACGAGCGAGAAAAATTACAGAAAGATAAACCATGACCAACCACCAAAGAATGATTGACCTGCATAAGACGAGGCTGTCCTCCAGCACTGAGTGGTCTGCAAGGGATCGTGGTCTTCTCTGCCACTCTAAGCCACTTTTCCCTCACTGAGCCACCCCCGTCCATAATGCTGTCCTCTGATTCACTTTCCTGATCCTTGCAGGTAGGGTTTTCCTCCTCAGGTATGTGAACCAACTGGGAGGATCCAGGCCGGGATTGGATAGACACCCTGGCCCCTCCAGCCATTCCAGTGCTGCCGTTATGGGCCATGTGATTATGACTGGCCATGGGAACAGAGCTAGCTGCTAGCTTCATGTACTGAACTGGGATGTGGGTCCCAGCACGCAGCTCTGCTTCATGGCCAACAACAGAAGGCAGGTGGTTTCCACCACGAAGCTCTGCCTCCAGGCTCATGGCAGAAAGATCAGAGGAGCAATGCAGCTCCATGTTCCTCTGAGGAGATGAGGCAGAAGTTGGTCTTATTCCATCCATTACTTGTAGGGAAAGCTTTCTGTTGTCATTCTTATTCTTCCACTGGCTAAGGAGCTGCTTGGACCGAGTTGAGTCCATTGATGCGTGGATGGAAGCGTGACGCCGAGGAATGCGACCCTCCTCCAATGAGGAGCCTCCGTGGGACCTGGAGTAATGACAACAGAGTTGCAGAAAAAACAGGGATACTGTTGAAGGCTACTACATGCTGGGAAGAGTAGCCAGACGTAACTATATAGGGTTAAGAGTAAGATTGGGATCAGGTTAAGCATCACAACACATCACTGGTTGGGCTACAAAAATAAGCTCACCCCATTATTTGGCTCCCTACATCAAACTGCTTGCACATTGTGCCCGTCCTTCGCAACCTTCCCCATTTCTCTCTGTTTCCTTATGCTTAGCATTACATTGGATCGCTCAAACACATTCCTTATGCAAACCTGAATATGATTATAGTTAAGAGTGTGAGAAAATTTATCAATATAGTTGAGTATTGCAATATAATGTTTTGTGATACTGTGGTGATTCTCAAAAACACTTTCTTTTTAATTAATTATATACATGAAACGAATTGTGGAAGACGCTTCATTTTATGTTTTGTATACCCCCAGCTGCTAGATGGTAGTGTTGTACAAATAAAGGTAAAAATGCCCCACAAATCAATATTGTGTTTTTTAAGAATCAATACAAAATCACAAAACATAATAAAGCAAAACTCAAGTGTATAGATATGAAGCAACCCAAGTGCTGGTCTCACAAGAACACGCTGAGTAGCTATGCTGTAGCCGATAATAGCTGACTCACCCACTGTGTGGGGTATTGCTGTTGAATAAATAAATTACCAGTACGTGACATAAAATTTAGTTTTCTATTTTGTTCCTATTAAACTTTCTCTCTGACTGCGAGAGAAAGACATCTTCAGCTCATCTGTCCAGTGGCTGAGCTACCTCGCTACAAAAATTCAAAAACCCTGATAGACAGATAATTTCTGCAGCTTCCTATGCACTCGTTTTCCCCTTATCTGACTCAATATCTCAGGTAGCAAATATTTATTCAAATGTCTTCTCCCTAAATTTGATTTGTTGCCTGCTTATATTTTTGCTTATTTAATTGATTAACAATGCGGAATCTGAACTCTTGAACAGTAAATTAAAGATTTAAAAAAAATAAAAAAATTTATCAGAAGATTTGAAAAACTTCTCAAAAAATTATTATCAATTATTGTGTTCAGACGGATGAGAAAAATCAAATATCTCAATATTTTCTGGAGTGACTATACCTTGGCAAAGTGCTGCTACTGAAGGTCATCATGTTGTCACGGTTGCCTAGGGGACTAGGTGGAGTCAGTACTTCCACCTCAGCACTTGCTCTCTTCATATTGGTCAGAGAGGGCTCTCGGTAGGATGCGCTTCGTGTCAGGATGGGCCTTGGTTGGTCGGGGGACAAGGTGTGGGAAGAGGTCCTCGTGATAATGGGCTCTGGTAGGCTAGGAGCCAGAGTGTGGTGGCCTATCAGAGAACAACAAGGAGACGTCACACTGTTAATGTCAAAATAAAAAAAAAGGTGACGTTAGTGTACTCACTAAAGATGGAAAAATACACAACAAAATAAAAGCTTGTTGGGTGTTAGTAGTATCAGACATCAAACAAGCAGAAACTAAACCTAACACTTCACTGTTAAGTCACAGGAACAAAAATGATTGTAATGTTCTAGGTTTGGGATTATCCTTAAAAAGCTTTGTAAAATCGCTGATGTAAACAAAATTCACATTTCAATGTCAGCCTATTAACCTGAAATTGTAAATCTCTTTGCTTTTTCCTAAATTAATGACAACAAAAAATTTATATGCAGATAATTAAGTTGATTGTGTGCTCAAACTTGGGACTGAGCAACGCAGAAACTACAAGACCATCTGGTCATGTAAGAGTTACTGTTTTAGTCTTTTAAAAACTACAGACACATCAGGGAAGTCTAATCTGTTATTCTAAGAGACACCTGGCAGACATGTTTTTACCTTGGTGGCTGTTGCTAACTGCAGTTTGACTGACATTGGGTAGGGAGGAGAGGGGGGGCTCTCTCAGGATGGGAAGAGGTGGTCGAGTTCTGGACCGATCTTCACTAGGCTGGAAATTCCCCACTGCATACACACCCTACATGCACACACACACACACACACACACACACACACACACACCGTGGGACACAGAGGAGCATGCAGACAGAGCGTAAAACAGAGTTTGGCAAATCCAGTTTCAGGTGGCAGCCATTTCAGCTCATCAGTCCCACACCAAAAGCTTTTACTGAGGCCTTTATATGCAGGATTGGTTTCACTGGAGGTTGGATACAATTATGCAATTATTATCAAAAGTATTTGTTGGTTTTAAGTTTAAACACAATACAAATCAAATCAAATTACTACACAATGCAATACAAACAAAAAAACTGAATAAGTAGCCAAAAAGAAGTTCCCATTCGCAAAATGGCTTATTCAAGTAGAGTTTTGTTTTGTCTTTGTAGCTGTCCTAATAAACTGCATACCATGTCTGCATTCTTCTTGTGCAATACCTTCTTGTTCATTGGGATGCTACTACCTAACCATGGCTGGTTCTGAAGAGAAAGATGGAGGATAATACGTAGCTAACATAGCTATACATTGATTAACAATCAATACATATACTGGCACATCAAGCTTGCCAGTGTGATTTGTTGTTTAAATTAAAAGCTGTCCCAATCAAGTTTTTGGGATAGAGACACTACTGGGGCATCCTGATAAGATGCCTGAATCACCTCATCTGGCTCATTTCAACACAAAGGAGCAACAACTTTAGTCCTAGCTGCCTGTGGATATCTGAACTTCATAATCAATCTCTAACTATGAGCCCAGCCACCCTGTGGAACAAACCCATTTCAGACACTTGTATCTGCACTATTCACTTTGTCACTTATCAAAGCAGACTGCAGACACTTCTCAATCCTTCTGTCGATCTAACACTTCATTTTACCTTCACGCATAAACAAAGCTTCTTCACTTGAGTCAATGACTCACTGTCAACCTGAAGAGAACAACCTGCCATCCATAATTATCTGCTACTGAGTCATTCTGCAGTAACAAGAGGTAAGAACAAGGTAGTCCAGACCTGGCCACATGTTGAAATGCATCTGGACAAGACACTGAAACCAAAACCTTTGGCACCTTAAAGGGAATGCCTGTTCACATGAATTTGCCCAAGGGGATTAATCTCTGTCTAAGCCATAAGAGCCATGTCATCTGCAAAAAGCTGAGGTGCCATTGTAAGTTGAGTCTTTCCACCCCCTGGCTGCATCTTGAGATCCTGTCCATGAAAATCACAAAAGGACAAATCAAGCAGAGGCCAACACTTCCTGGAAATATGTTTGACTTCCTGCCAAGAATATGGACACAGCCCTCAATCTGGTTATACAAGGACTGAATGGCTAGTAACAATGGCCCCAGCACAGCATACATATTAACTACATCAGAAACCTCTGCTAGACATATACGTAACAGAGTCATATGTTCCACAGATGACAAGTTACTTGTGTTTAGGAGTTCCCTAAAGTGCTCCCTCCAAAGTCTGACAAAAAACCCTGAGTGCGCAGTTTTCCTGCTCATGTCCTCCTCCTTGAGGCCATCCAGAAGTTCTTCTCCACATTGTAGATTTTCTCACTTCCAACTCAAATAGAATCTAACTCTTCTCCAGGAATTTGATTCTACAGCCAGCATAGCCTGCATGGAGGTGAGGTCAACTTTACCTAGCTGGTGCCGCTCCAACGCCTGCACCACCCCTGGATTTGGAGGCACATATTATTAATGAGCATTGTGGTTGATAATAAAACATATGGGTAGTTTATAATATATGTTAGTATTAGATTAACTTATGAAATAGTATTAAAATCCTGACTTTGACCATCTATAAGAATAATGTTCTACTTATATTTTAGCACAGAAACAAGTGGAGGCTGCCAATCAGTCTCACTTTATCTATTTCCGCTCTAATGATAGAGGGTACAATGCCAAACAAAGGATCTAAAAATAGCCCAATGAATCATGCTCTGCACAAGATTATTGTCTAGAGAACAAATGTGTGTAATCATCAATCCTGTGCAGCATAGAACCACATAATAAGAGAGAAAGAAACCTTGTAGCTTAACTTGATCAGAAATCACTTTCTTAGGTCAACAAATATATCAAAATAAACGACTTCACTCGTGAAATGAATTTAGTCCAAACTGCTGTAATTGGTGATTCTTCACAAGAGTTGATGTTCCAACATCATATATATATCTGTACCCAATGCTTGCTGCAGGAAAAGGCAGGACAACAAAAATGTTAACAGTTGAATAAGCCTCTGTGTATGTGTGTGTGTCTGCTCACACGTGTACTGTAACTGCTAAAGTTCAGCTCATGTCTATGTGTGTATATTGGCTGTGTCTAGCTGAATGTGTGGGCTGGAGGGTAATGGTGTGTGGGAGGTATTACATCCACCAGTTTCTACACTTTAGTTGAATATCCATGTCTCCTCTCAGCTCATAAAGCTGCACTGAATCAATATTACTGTCCAAATAAAACTGACTACTAATTAACCAATTGGAGTGCTGCGTAAAACGGTGCACTGATCAATGTTATAGGTGACTTTCATTGTTTTAACTTGAGTAGCACAGTTAAAAACATGAAGACTTTGTTCTCGGATACTGTATTGACTTGTGTTAAATGCCACTGCACAGTCTGTACACATCAAAGTAGATGCTAAACTGAGGTTAATCAGATATATGTTGTGCAATGTGGCTGCAGTAAAGTCATGTACATTTGTATGTGTTAAAGAACTGATTGCTGTTTCTACTTTAATGGAGTATTCACATTTCATGCAATGTCAGCAGAAGCTTAAATTAGGCTTTTACAGTTAGAGTAAGAAAAATCAAGTGGGTATCCCCCAAAGGTTTAATCATTTGTAAAACAAATTCCTCTTTGGTGTTACTATCTGCAGTGACTCTGCAAGAATGTCCCTAGAAACAAAAAAAAGCATTTTCCATATAGTAAAAACTGCCTTGTTTCCCATTAGCTTACACAGAACAAGGAGCTACTTACTGTACATTGCTTTAACAAAAAATCTCTCCACAATCAGGTATTGGTTGCAGTAACAAAAACCTTTCACCGTTAATACTGGCACTCTTTGAACATAAACATGAAAACATGTGACCCTACTCTTTGATAGAGAAATGGCGTTGACCCCATCTGTATTCTTCAATACCTGTGTATCTTCTCATGTATTACCAGTTCCGTATATATGTTGTAACTGACATTAATCACATCATTTGCAACTCTGAAAAACGTAAGACTTTCTAAACAACAAACAGACTAATCTTGATGCTTGTTTTCTTTGTCCAGTCAAAGC
Source organism: Ctenopoma multispine (assembly GCA_034779795.1). Classification (NCBI taxonomy): domain Eukaryota; kingdom Metazoa; phylum Chordata; class Actinopteri; order Anabantiformes; family Anabantidae; genus Ctenopoma; species Ctenopoma multispine. The sequence continues at coordinate 16,350 of JAUYWH010019252.1, forward strand.
TGCCGAACACAACGGACAACTGTCATGGTCTAGTACGACCATAATTCTTTTATACATTTGGCAAATGGTGTTTTAAACAAAAAATTAAATGTGAGTAGACTGAGCAGTGGAAAGTGATTAGCAAAACTAGTTGCTCAAACATCTTAATCCTGTTCAGTGGTTATACTGTCCTTTTCTGGTTTTCTATTATTAAGCATGTTCTTGTTAGAAAAAATCTGAGCTAATTGCAAAACTGTAGCTACAAAATGGAAGTTCTGGGAAAACCTAGTGCTAGCATCTGACTGTTTCACTAACTCCCACCCCTCCACTCACTCTCCACTCAGTCATCCACCTATAACCTCTATTGTGTTCGCTGTCTAAGCCAATGCAGGAATTCAGGACTTTGCAAAGCTGTGGGTCAGTCACAGTGACGTCTTCCAACAGCTAAAACTAGTCTGAAGCTTCAGTGCAAGTGAGGTAGTTGACCACCATCGAGCCCACTATGTTTTGGCTGACAATTTTGGTCATCCACAAATAACATGTAGCAGTGATGCAATGCAATGACCAGTAAGAAACCATAAAAATGACTGTTACCAGATAAACAGCGATGGCTGCTCCCAATAACCATCCGCAGTACACATCGACAGGGTGGTTTCTGAACTGGATGATCCTGGTCAACCCAGCCAGGATGGCCAGCATGACAAAAGAGAACACCAGGAGAGGCTTCAGCAGCTTTGCCGAGTCTGTCAGCACCGTGTTGAAGTACATCTGAAATAGAGTTTCACATGATGAACCAATCTTTATCTTTTGATGCTGTTGTTTGGGGGATTTTATTTGAGATAGTCAGTTACAGGTCTCTAAATATAAGTGGTAATCTTGAAATATCTTACTGAGATGTAGACAGCAGCAAAGGCAGCCAGAGTTGCATGCTGGGAGGGGAAAGACTTCCTGTAAAGAAAGAAAGACAGAGTGTTCTTTGTGCTAATTATCATATTCAGACAGCTAAGGACAATACTGAATATTCATCTGCAACAACTATGTGACTTTCAAAGAAACGCAGGTGTGTGCGTGTGTGTCAGGACTAGCAGGTGTTTAATAAATGCAGTGATGCAATGCAATGAAGGCTACAGTGAAGGCAACAAGAGTATGATGTGTGATGTGTATTTTAACATTGTGGCCAAACATGAGCAAATATGCTTGGACTGAAAACTATACCGTGATATCTTTTCAGTTTTTCAATAGCGTCACTTTTGACCACAGGTTACCATTAGTCTTGAGAGTTATATAAACATAAACAGTGATTTCAAAAAGAAAAAAATCTGCATGTGAGGTGGCTGTGGATCAGGGGGTGGAGAGCTCGTCCACAAATTGCTGGGTTGGCGGAAGGATCTCGAGCTCCTTCTGTCCATTTATTGAATGTCCTTGAGCCACACACTGAATGACATGTCTGCAGCCGGTGTGAGATGGTGTGTGAGATGCCTTGCTCTGTTAGCAGGCGCATGTCAGAGACCCGTTATAGCACTTATGCAAACAAGTTTTATGACACATTACTGAATTTAATCACATTACGGTTACTACTGTAGTATCGTGCTTTCTTCTCTAACAGTGAGCAGCATATGTATACATATCAGTGTTTTCCCTAGGTTTTCAGTGTTGGGGGGTGGGGGTGGGGGGTTGACACGAAACAAAACATTTGCGGGGTTAGCCCTGTTCTGTTTCCCCAGTGCTGAAGCGCGTCAAACCTTTCACTCACTTTGTGTCTTCGTGTGTAAAAGTCTGCCACGCGTGATGAAGATCAGAGGAGAATTGTAAACATGACCATAGAAATGACGCCGTCATGTACATAAGATAAATAACATGAGGCTGTTTAGTTAGTTTAATAAAATAACATGTACAGATCTGCTCTATAGGAAAAGAAAACATGAAATCACTTCTAATGTGATCTGGCACTGTACAGAATATCAAATAAAATAAAATAAAATTAACTTGACCCTGCCATGGGGGGCTTTTATAGTGGTAGGCAAAACACTGCATATGTATGTTTCTATATACAGAATATATATATATATGGTCATAATAGCACTGCTAAAAGCCTAAGACTTTGCACAGTGCTGTATAACATTACCAAACACACAGACATCCATTTTAACTCATGTTGCAGGAGCTATTAAATGATTTTGAAACACAAGAACATGTGCAGTTAGGCTACTTTACAAAAAATATGTGTATTATATATATATATATTATATGCACAATACAGTATGTACTGTTATGCACAATAACAGTACAAACAAACAAATACTGATTTGTATCTGTGTTAATTGTCTGTATGCATTTTGCTCGAAACAAACCTACATTGGAATATTATGCAGTGGAAATTGTATTTTTGAAAGGGCTTAGGTTAACTCAGTGTTTCTCAATTAGTGGGGCGCGAGACGCATAAGAATCCATTATTTTTAGCATTTTTTTTTCCATGCTGGAGCGCTAAACCACCCCCAGTCGCTAGGTGGCAGCAGCGCTCAAACTAGTCAACCGGCTGCCGGTTTAACCCAGCAGAAGTAGACCGACGCCAAACACACACACACGGGTCTGCCAGTGCGCAGAGTGAGAGAGCGCTGATGAGTTTATGACAGAAAAACGGCAGAGACGCAAAAGGCCAGTAGAGAATGTGACGGTAAAAAGACCAGAAAATATGACGAAGCCTACTTAGCGCTTGAAATGAGGAAAATAGCAGGACTATTGTTAAAAATGTTAAAAAACTATATAAGAAAAAAGAATAAGATGTTGAAGTGGACAACTAATATTTACAGTTAATAAAAAGCTTTGAATAAGTTAATAAACTGAACTTTGAAATTGTTTTAAATTGGTGCATCTTATTTTCTTAATTTGATTAGATAATCAGATTCGTGGTGCCAGAAACCACACACAGTGGTTTGTACAGATAAATAATTAAATATTCTCTTGCCATATCAGATTACAATCCAGGGGGGGCGTGAATTTTTTTTTCCCCCAAACGGGGGGCACAACAGAAAATAATTGAGAAACACTGGGTTAACTGAAGATATCTGGTATACTCCAGATCATTTCACTGTGCAAACTAGAAACATACCTCACCAGTGCAATGCATAGAACATTCAGTGCCTGCCTTTCTGACTGTTGCTGTGTCAGAAGCCACATAATGAAAACTGCTCTGTGGACTTTGCAGTAAGATATAATTTAGTGGGTGGCAATACAAGCAACTACGAGGAACAAAACTGTTCGATTGACAAACATAACAATGTGGCTGTACTTAAGCCTACGCAAGGGTTTGCACCATTGAAACACGCTTTGTAAAAACTTTATTTTTAATAAATCTGAAACAAGTTAATGGTAATTGTGATATAGTCACATTGTGGTCAACACAGAAGTGCATGGAGCGTTCAGTCATCTCTTATTAGTCAGAATGCATTAATAACGTTATGAGAGCTTAACCACATGCCAGCCTGAAGAAAGTAATATCAGGGAGGTGTCAGGTCACTCAATAGGGTGGGTTGGGGCCCTACACTTTTCAAAGATAGCTTTGTGACACCCTGAGACTGTGGGTGGTTGTATCACAGTCACAGTCAAATTTGTTACATACCTAAGTGAATTATTTCCTGGTTTTCTGCTTGAATTGGTCATTAAATGTGATCAGATCTTCACAAGAGTAACAAATATAAAAAAACACACATATGTCTAAGATCATAAAACACAGTCATGGTCTTTGTAATACATGTATTTCATTCCACTGGATCACTGGCTGGCACAGAATCATAGTTTAACATCTATCCCTGGACTATCTGACCTGGTTATTATTATTATACGGACCTTCCTATTATACAGTGTGCATACAGTACATAAGGGCCGATAGGTGCCACTAGTCCAATAGCATTTAGACAGATTTGTGTAGGCTGAAGTACACAATAAGTAGCTGAGGAGTGGAAAAAAGAAAAAACAGAAGCTGTTAATGTCAGAAGTCACAATGCGGGTCAGGGGGGAAGCAGCAACATAGGAACAACTGACTTCTGGCTTGCTGATGCATAATGGATTTTTACAATTATGTGACAATGAAACTGGCCCCCATAACTTTCAAGGGTAAGCGTGTATATGAACATTTATTTCATTACAACATATTCCCACTGCAGATATTCACATGAAATTAAAACCAGTCACTGCTATTAACTCAACAGAGCAACATAGCATCCCTCAGTAGTATTAACTGACTCTGGTCTTACTGAGAATCCTAGATCCCTAAAACCTGCTTTAAATCCTATTAAGATCCAGTCCAGATTACATTTGATGGCACAATATGGTTTAATTTCAAGCCCTATTAATCTAACCTGCTACAGAGTCTGTCTTTATCACATTAACAATTGTATTTTATTATTTCAATTTCTTATATACAGTATGCTAAATTATTCAACACACACTGACACTGATTCAGATCAGCTGTTGGCAGTCAATCTGGGGCTTCCACCTCAGTTCAGCAGATCTAGTGGCACTTTGAGAACAAGCAATTTACGTGTTTCAGATTGATAAATATAACAACAGAAATAAAAAAAATGAAATATACATAAAAACACATGTAACCTCAACGCATAGTGAGGTCACTAGTTCACTCGCACACTCTCCTTACCTCCCAGCATTAATGAGTCCGAGGTCCTGGCCGGAGCAGATATCCTCCAGAATAAAAGCTTCATCACAGGTGGACATGTTAATGTGGGTCAAGTTGGGTTTGCACACATCCAGCCAGTAAGGAGTATGTTGACCCGTAGACAGCTGGAGAATGTCAGTTATCAGCGCTGTCACACACAGGCCAAAGATATGAACTCCTGTGAAAAACAATACAACATTTTACAGGTCTGTCCATTACTTTCCAGTTATGTTATTGCTCCAGCTGTTTCATTTGTTTATGCCTGTGGTTTATTTCAGTCACTAAAAACATGCCTATAATCAGCAGGGGGTATAATGCGAGTGTGCTCCCACCTATGAAGCGTACGGCCCTGCGAATGTAGGAGTTAAAATTACAGCCTGCAGCGTTGATGTTGGCCTCAGTACGTGTAGTCGTTGACTTCCTGGACAGATAGCAGTAAAGGATGGCCTCTCCTATCAGAATCTAGACACAATGAAAGACATAGAAAAGATTGCTGCAAACATTTACATCAGATACAGTTAGGTGGGAATATATCTGGATAGTGGTCAAGTTAATTAGATTTAATTAGATATTCTGTACAGCGCCAGATCTCATTGTAAGTCATTTCATGTTTCTTTTCCTATAGAACAGGTCTGTATGTTGTTCTATTATTAATCATTTTATTTATCGTATTTACACAACAGCATTATAACGTTCTGAAGTTCTGCCGTGATGTGTACACATAAAGACACACAGGTGAACACACAGAGAGTGCGTGGGGAAATATAACTTTTAAAGCATAAAGGCCAACATACACACACACAAGCAAACAAAACCAACTATGTATGTAGAACAATTTCTTGTGCACTTGGAGACATTGCGTAAAAGTTTCCATATTAACATTTCCACAGTGAGAACTTCTCTGTGCATTTCTGCAGCTGACTACAGCGCTACCGTTATTAATTATTCATGATTATTAATTGTCCCGACACAGATTCAGGATCGGTTAGAGTGTGACAGTAAATAATTTTTTTTACTTTACCACACGCTGTCTTCATGTGCTGCATTAGGAATGTCTGCATATTTAAAATACATAACAACTAATGATGCTCCGATCAGGTTTTTTGATACCGATCACCGATCACATGGATTGGCTGTAAATTTTTCAAGTTGAGTTACGATGAGTGCTACTGGCTACGTGATCTGGAAAAAAAGAAAAAGAAAATCAAATGTTATATTAAATTTGTTGTGTTGAAGCATTTTAACTAGGCATTTTTTCGTTAAATGAGTTGCAGGTTGCAAACTTTATATCACTCTCACATACAGTGTAAAAGTTCCACAAGGCTTGTTTATGATTTGTCGCGGTGCGCCTGCGCAGTGTGAAGGAAAGGGGGACGCTACACTGCATACAGGGGCCTCTGCAGGCTGCAAAATATGAGGATTTTGTGATCGGCAATGAAAGGCAATGATCGAATTATGTTGATCACATGAAACCAGCCGAAAAAATTTTTTTTAGCTACATTTTTGGTAAATGTTATGTTTTTTAGGGTGCTGAATCCAAAAATGATCTCCATTTCCCTCCATCATGTATAGTAGTCTGTAAAACATGAGGAGATTACATTAAAAAACCACAACAGCGATGAAAAAATACCACAGAAAACATGTCAAAACATGTTTATAACAGCCAGTGAGATTCCTTACCTTTCGCTATGAACAAAATAAACCTGTTGGGACATGATCATCAGCTCCTCACACCACCAAACCCACCCAGTTTTGCAATAAAACCTGATGAGATGGAATTTTTAAGTATTTTTCCCGGGTTCAGTGAGTAAAAATCTATAAGAAACAGTCAAAAAATCCTATGCAGTTTTGGTTGCAGACCTATGTAAATATGTGGCCGATCTTTCAGATCACAAAAACAGAATTATAACCAAGGAGAGTAATGAAAGTACAGTGGCCAAGATGTTTAAATCCAGAAAGTGAATGAGGATTTGACTCGCGTCACTGCTGAGAAAACAGAACAGGGGCTAATCCCGCAAATGGTTGGACCTGCGTTCCTTCACCACTGAATGACTTGTGCAAAGAATTTGAAGATGTGCTGGTGTGCCAAAAACGGCGAAAACTCCTAAAATCATGTTACATACAGCTCTCGAGTAATGTGATTTGTTAAATGTCATCCAGAAACAGTTTTGGTCATTTGCAAAGGGGAATTACAGAAGCAAGACTTAAATTACTCCTAGAGAAAAACAATTTCTCAGGGTCAGGGTTACATTAATTTTCTTCTTCATCTCCTATTGTTATGTGATTAAAAGGAGTTGAGCATGTTGAAATAAACAAGTGGAGGTGCTAATTCTCCAATCAAGTGCTATTAAAGCTTAAAAAAACAACAGCACATGATAACATATTGTCATTTAACCTCAAATGAAAAATGTGGAAAATATATTGAAAATGTGTTTTCATGCCTTGTATCGTGATTTTATAACTATGTGTCCAGTGCATGCACTTACTCACATTTAGCTTTATTGATAAACCAACCCTTTCACGTCATCTGAATTTAAAAATTTTGCATTAATATTCAACTTCTTTTCAAATTTCAGGTTTGCACTCTCACTTTTATGTCATGTGTGATATTCAGTTGGAACTGCACACATGGCAAAAACACACTATGAGAGAGTAAAATAAGATGAAACACAGAAATTGATAACAGCTAAACACTAAACTAATTTAAAGGTATAGTCCACCATTTAAATTGATTACACATCCAGTGTTTGTGCTCAGAAAGTGGTAGTAAACAGAAACAGAATCATGAACTATATCTATATGGGATCATTATCCAAAACATAAATGAGGTTATTCCAGTCAAGAAATATGAAGTATTTCATGGCTAAGATGCTTTCTTCTGTTGCCTACCACAACACTACTCTTAACTGATTTCAAAAGAGAGTAATTACAGCGAGCTGCATCAGACACCTTCACTTAAACAAATGGCAGTTTATAAGAATTCTACAGGGTGGGCCATTTATATGGATACACCTTAATAAAATGGGAATGGTTTTTGATATTAAAGTCCTGTGTGTGGCACATTAGTATATGTGAGGGGGCAAACTCCTCAAGATGGGTGGTGACCATGGTAGCCATTTTGAAGTCGGCCATCTTGGATACAACTTTTGTTTTTTCAATAGGAGCAATAGAATAAAGTTACGTAAAAACGAAACACACCATTGTTCCAATAAGTTAGATGTGTCACATGTCCCTCTTCCTATTAAAAAAACAAAAGTTGTATAAAAAATGGCCTCTCTAAAACATTCGAAAGATTAGGCCTTTTCTCTCACAACAGGCTGCACAGCTCCTCGTCCAGGCAATGGTCATCTCTAGACTGGACTATTGTAAATCTCTCCTGGCTGGAGCTTCTGCAGTCACCATCAAACCCCTCCAGATGGTCCAAAATGTGGCAGCCCGCCTCATTTTTTTTACACCCATGTCACACCTCTTCTTTCTAATGAATTTCGGCCGCTGCAGGGCCCTGTACGTGTCACCTGTTTAAACGGGATTCAGCTTTCCACACACACAAATGCAAAGACACAGAGTAAAAGAGTCAGCAAACAGAGTTAATGAAACACCAAAATGAATCGGGTTACTGCTATGTTTAGCACAGAACAATACAAACAAATATTTTTAATTGGGAGAACAACTCTTTTGTAAGTTTTACACGTGGCACGTGACGACCTCTTACAGCCAGAGACCCACATCAGAAACAGACAAGAAGCAAACTAGCGCGAGCTGCTCACTCCAGCAAAGTCTGGTCATAAAAACAAATCAGCTGACACAAGACGTCACGTCCAGGTATTCCAGTTTTTCCCCCTGTTTATTTATTTCATACATTATTCTATTTATTTCATACATTTTTCATTCTATTTTACAAAAGGAAGACTGTTTCTTTATTTTAATATGAAATACGTAAGGTTATTTGTTTTGGATAAAACATTTATGTTTTTTGTTGTCTACAGGTTGAAATGCATTAGCAAAGGAGTAAATGTTCCCATCCACACTTTTTAGGTGAATAAATATGATTATAACGTAAAACACAGAAACCAGAAGAATAAAAACGGAAGAAAAAGAAATCTCTCTCCACTGGCTCCCAGTGGCTGCTGGCATTGAGTTTAAATCCTTGATACTTTCCTACAGGGGTGTAAAAGGAAGTGCACCCTCTTATATCAACACGTTATTAGTAAGCTACACTTCTACATTCCCTCTTAGATCTGCAAATAAGAGGAGACTAACAATTCCCTCTTCACAGTGTCTCCGATCTCAATCGAGTCTATTCTCCTTTGTTGTCCCTGGCTGGTGGAATGACTATCCCAGAATATCACCACCTTTAAAAATTAGTTAAAATCTCACTTGTGTAAAAAGTATTTCAAATGAGTCTAACTCTCTATCTCTCTCACTCACACACACATTCACAAAAAAAATATATATATATAAATAAAAAATTGTCTAGCACTTAACAATTCCTAGCATGTTCTTTATCTTGACAAGTTGGATCGTATTAGGGCTCTTAGTTTGTAGTAACTCAGAATTTACAGAAACTGAATGGTAATTGCTGGTGTCTTCTCCTTGTAAGTCGCTTTGTATAAAAACGTTTGCCAAATAAAGTAAGGTAAAGTAAAGATAGCTGGTTTATTCCCATTAAATGGTGTATCATAGAACCTGCTTACACTTGTGTTTCACTTGCCAGACTCCCACAGCATTATGGCCACATTTCTAAATTATCATTTTGCACTGTGGCTTTCCCACTGAAACATCTTTTATTACATATATTGGTCTTCATTTTAACACCGCTTCCTCATCCTATACATCCCTCAGCAGAGGAACATGGTTCATTCATGTTAACAATAGTTCAGAGAAACATACCACAGCTGGGCCCCCCCCAGATGCCTAACAGTCCCTGAAACCAACCATAGGTTACATATATGCTTAGGTCCAGTGCGGAGCATGAATGAGAAGGTTTACTTACAGTAACAGTGGGAGCAGCGAAGGCCAAACTGAAGAGCAGAGGCAGCGGGCAGACTTCCTGTCTGGGCAGGATGTAGGGTAGAGATAAACTGCGGTCATTACAGCTGTACCCAGAATGCACCGGTTGGAAAATATCTGTCAGCTCCAAGAAGTAAAGACTGATAACAGAGGAGGCCAGGATAGGGAGCTGCAGTAAAAAATAAAGAAAAACACAAAACAAATGAGATAGTACTGAAGACTGAAAATCACAGACACTAGAGCAGTGTGTAATCACAGGATTTTAAGCCGTGTTCACTGTGCACTTTTTAGCTCATGGATGAATGGGTGAAACAGCTTAAACTGACAATGTTCCACATCTGATATGGCATCTCTTTGAAAGCCTACAAAGTCCATTAGTCCATTTGGCCAGCAGGGGTTCAAAAGGACTAAATCCAGATTCGTTATGTATATTCAGCTTTGGAGGCTACCAGCTATAAATTGCTTTGTCATCACTGGAAGGGTAGGTTTCACTTCTTGTTAATTAATGTTATAGCTGAGAAAGCATCAGGCATTAATATTTTTTATTCATTGCTGAATGACCCCTAGTTTCAGCCATGCGTGGTGGTCATGAATGACGAGGAGCCCACTATAACTGCACAACTTGGTGAGAGCGGCTCCCACGTTTCATCTGTGTTATTCAGGGTATGAAGGTAGGTGTAACTTTAAAAAAATGCAAGTGGGCCACATCAATTGAGGAATCATAAAAAACAATGGAATATCAGCAAGCAAGGAAATCATTTTTATCCACACTCTGCCATGGCACCAGTTCTCTGCCTGCTAAGCAAGTCCAACTTTAAAACCTTACACAATAGGGACAGATCATAAAGCCACTGGATGTTTAAAGCTATGCAAGAACCTACGTGCCAACAGCTGTCATGCTAATTTTTATGACAAGCAGGCAAAAGATATCAGTCTAGTTACAAGCAGCATTTCAACACATATATCTGTACAGAAAATATCTAAATGATAATTTAGGATTAATGTTGTTAAAAATGTAGACAACAACTGATGAAAGTTGAATACAAAATGAAAATGATGGTGTAAGATTCAGGGGTGCATATCTGACTTTTATGTCCATTTGAGCCAAAAGATGAACTGATATTGGTGGTCAAAGGTCAAAGGTCAAGATGACTGTGCCATCAGATTCCTCCTGTCCATCCATCCCATTCTTCTTAATGTGATATCACAGAATGCCTTGTGGAAATTTCTTCAAATTTGCAACAGTCCCCCACTTGGACTCAATGAACTGATTAGATTTTGGTGGTGAAACTTCAAAGACCAACGTAACTTTGTATTCATTATCTGTTCTCATCAACTGTGATGCAGTAATTCTAATTTGAGTAGTATTTGAGTATTAGAGTCTTTTCCCAAAGTCTATCATTCTCAGTATTATTCTGCTCCAAAGCTAGCAGCAGCATTTGCAAATCATAGACATACTGTCACCATAAGATCAAAAAGCAGGGAACAAGCCAGTCTGTACAACAGTTACATAATTACAAAGCTTTACCAAACTTGCTTTCACTTGAAAAAAATCTCTGATCAATGTTTTCTGCTGCAGAAAAGTAATCAACACACAGACGAAAACCTCAAATCTTAAGGTCCACAATACGCTTTATTCCCCTCATTCTCACAAACAGACCATACAAAACTCACGCACTTAACTTGGGTTCAGGTAATATGCTGATACATTATTACTGATTTGTTTTTATTTTTAAAAACTGTAATCCTCATTCTAATACATGACTTCGACGCAGGAATCGTTTCAACATTTATTTCTGGTGAGAGATTAAACAGATCATTCGAGTGTAGGTGGATTTACAGAGCCGTTTCACGGGTGTCAGTCAATAGTACCTGCAGTAAAGCCTGCTTCCTGCCCCGAGGAGCTGCTCACCCACCTACGAGAATTCCAATACTCGTGGTTTTGAACACTCTGGCCAGAACAATTCATACTTGTCATTTCTTCATGTAAAGAGTCACCTTTGAAAATCTGTATAGTGTTGATAAAAGTCAACTAGTATTGTAAATTTCAGTCCATAAGTAGAGCAATACAGACCTTCCAGTGGTTCCACCGGTAAGATTTCTCCATGACATCCCACCATAGCAAATAAATGTACATGCATTCAACCAGTCAGTTATCTAATGAAACACCTTGATGACGCACCCAAAAATTATAATAGGCTAATAATTATAAATTAAAACTGGCTACAGTTTCTTTTCAGCACTGTAGCCAGGCTGACAAAGAGTCATAGCTCTGTTGAACCTATGATTCCCTTATCTCTCAGCA
>JAUYWH010019253.1:0-28117 GCA_034779795.1 Ctenopoma multispine
CTGGTTAGGATGCCACCCGGACGCCTCCCTCGGGAGGTATTCCGGGCATGTCCCACTGGGAGAAGGCCCCGGGGCAGGCTGCTGCCCCCGCGACCCGACCTCGGATAAGCGGTTGAGGATGGATGGATGGATGGATGTATAGAAATATAATGAACAAGCTGCCGGGTGTAAGACAGTTTCTCCGCCTCAGGACGGTTAAGCTGTGTGTCACACAGGGCTCCTCCTGACGTGGTGTTGACGCTGTGAGTTAACACTGTGAGGTGCCTCCTTCATGTGATGCTGGTGTTTCATGTTAAAAGTGACCATCACACATCCACTGGTAGCTGGTAACTTATGTTCCGTTTATTACTGGCAGCGGGGGATCTCTGACCAGTGTAGTGAAGCATATGCTGTGACGGCCTAAGAGCTAAGCACATCTTTCAAATAGAGCAGGTGATATAACTCTGAAGCCATGGTGTAAAGCTACGTCTACATGTGGTACTTTTCTCACATAGTATTTTTGACAATAGATAAACAGGGATTAACAGGGAGACGTGAACTGTCTGTTCCAGTGACAGAAATCACAGCTTATCATGAAGTCTGAAGTTTTTGTTTTCTTACTTACTAAGAATAAAAAATGTCTTTGTGATTTGCAGTTCAGTGGTATAGAAATGTATTTTAAGGATGGTCGACTCAACAGTTTGTTGATTCGTGTCATTATCAGTTTGGGTCAAAGAGGTGAAAGAAGAACAACTCATGCTTCAAAGATGAAAATGTCTGACCTTAAAACTTTTGTAAAACAAATCCAAAAACCGTGTCTTGCATGAAACTATTTTTTACTTTTTCCTGTTGACATAACCTGATTTTGAACTTTGACCCTCTCATACCTGCTAAAACCTTTTAATTAACCTTAAAGATTTACCTGTGTTGGAGCTCGTCCAGGTGAAAGTGAGGAACAGAATCAGCTTCATCTTGAGGAATAAACACACACACAGTGTCCACAGCAACAGTCAGCATTATACTAACTCTGAAAACAGGAACAGGAATGAACCGCGTGTTGTTATTTCTAGCACAGGAACAGCTGAGGTGGGTGTTGATTTCATGTGGGGAAGTTCAAGATTTGCCAGGATTTTATTAGGAAGTAGAGTTGGTGGAGGGAAACAAATAACTGGGATTTCATCTCAACAACAGACTGGACTGGAAATACAGCACAGAATCTGTGTACAGGACAGAGGAGGCTCCTTTAATGTGGGCAACAAGATCTTTTTCCAAACTGTTTTTCTTAGACGGCGTCAGAGCCAGAGACGCCAACAAACTGAACAAACTGATCAGGAAGGCTGGCTCTGTGCTGGGGACTCCACTGGAACCTTTAGAGCAGGTGGTGGAGAGGAGGCTGCTCATCAAACTGCTGAACATCATGGAGAACATCATCCTCCCCACAGCCTGCTGGTTAAACAGTGGAGCAGCTTCATTCTTAGACTTATCCAGGTCCGCTGTGATAAGATAGTCACAGGGAGTCATTCCTGTGTATATTGTAGAGTGAAAGATTTTTACAGATCAGTCAAATCATTTTGCTGTTTCAGGCTTTCCATTGGTCACTCGGGTTTCTAACAGACAGAGTTTATCACTAAATAAGTTAGTGTTGTATTTAATTGCACCGAGATTGTTTGATTTTTCTGACAACATTATTAAAACTGTTGCTCTTTTTATAATTTTTTTTTTTTCAATATGAGGGTCTGAATTCAGAAGTTTCTCCATCATCAGACAAAAGACAACAACAACCAATGAATTGTAAATGATTTCATGCTGCTGCTGTTACAGTAGGGGGCGCTGTCACTCAGGGGTTAGAGCAGGTAGTCCACTGCTCCCTACCTGTTCACATGTCACAGACTGAACCCCAAGTTTCTCCAAGTCCTTTCACGGCTCGATGATAAATGATAAAGGGTCTGCACTAATATAAGACCTAATAAATAATACTAACACCAATGACAGTGGAGCGTGGCCCACCGGGACCTGCCCCCTTTTCTCCTGAGCCACAGGACTGATGTGTGAGTCAGTGTCTACGTTTAGCATAGAGAAACTTTATTTCTCTTTCACTGCACCAACTGCATCAGGATCAAATGTTTAGACATATTAAAAGCTAAAATTCTGCCAGCTGATACATAACCTATGTGATGTAAACTGAAAAATGCTCACGGTGACAAAAGTGTCTTCTGTTTTGTCTCGATGACAAAATCCTCATCTCATCACAAGTTCATATCAAAACTTCAAAGATTTTTTACTCATCTGAATAAGGCAATTTGCAGCAAACACATTGGTAACACAGATGAAACAAACATTCACAGGACTTTAAATCAAAAGGAGGAAAAAGTACAATAAGCTGGAAAGTGTACGATATGACAGGTTGGACTGAAGATAAAGATGCTAACGTAGTAAAGAAACATTCATAAAACATCAATGTTGAACAGCTTTTGAAGAAATTTGCTTCACTGGAGTTAAAGTATTTGTTTTTAATTTCCAGAATCAGACGCATCACGATGAATTAATGTGCAGACTAATGCAGGTTAATGCTTCACCTAACCTTATATACGCAACATAAAAGGTGGTTCAAAAAATGAGAAAACCACAGGAACTACAGTATGTGCACTGACATTTAGTTCAGGAAACATTTGTTTATTTGTGTAGTATATTTCCCAAAATCTTAATCTGCATTAATATATACTTCACTTTACTTATATAGCGCCAAATCACAACATAAGTCATCTCAAGGCTCTTTACAGTGTAAGGTTTAACATAATGTAGTAAACCCAACAGTCCCACTTGAGCAGCACTACGAGACAGTGGAGATGAAAAACTCCCTTTAATTGAAGAAACCTCCAGCAGAACCAGGCTCATGGTGGGCGGCCATCTGAAGTGCTCTGCTGGGATAATAAGGTCTTTAAGATATGAAGGAGCCTATTTATTTAGGGCTTTATAAGTGAGGAGAAGGATTTCAAACTCTATTCTAGATTTAACAGGGAGCCAATGGAGAATAATAATAATATGTTTGTGCTGAAGAATTGTATGAAAATCTATGAAGTATTACAGGTCTTTGACAGGCAGAGGTCTGGAGGTTGTATTTCAGCATCACTCATCTTTAATTTATTTATGAATGTGACTAAATATGTTTTTATTAATATTCATATTATTTTTTCAGTCACAGCATAATTTGCTGTGTTTATTATATTGTTGTTGTTTTTTATATAATTTTATTATTTATTGAATAATATAATAATAACATAATTAATTGCACTCGTGTCACAAGTGTCTGAAAATGTCAGACCCAAACGCAGACCAAAAAGAATATATAAAAAGATCTTTGATTAAAGTAAATGAACAGAACAGAAGAAACTAAAGTCAAACATCACACTTTAAAGAGGGCAAAACCAGAAAAGGAAGTAACTAGATGAACTGCTATAGAATCTGACAAAAGGTAACTAAGAGCGGGGGGGGGGGAAGCACCATGAGAACTAGACTAGACTAAAGAACACAAGAGGCCAAACTATACAGGGACAGGGAGAACATGGTGAAGACAGGGACCTGATCAAGGAAGCACGGCGTGAGGAAAATCAACAAAGATCTTCCTGGATTTCTTACTTCTGCTTTTGTGCAGCACTCACCAAGACATGGCTGATGTGACAAGATAAAACATGGACAATGACACACTGCTATCTGCTGTTACTTCACATTGTGGAGAATGTTGCAATATAAATGTAGTTTTATATTGTGTTTATATAGGAGAAAAATATTAAGCTTTTAGTGTTTTCTGCTGGTTTTATTGTAGACCACATCCTGCCACAGCGCTGCAGGGGTGGACGTAGGACCGGTTACCACTAAGTTTCCATCTATGCAGCGTAGTTCTCTCCCACAAACCTATAACCTACTTACTGTTCACTGTACACACGCAGAAACACACAGAGAGACATCCCATCAAGAAATAGATTAATATAAATGTGTTAAATTCATCACATAACTCTGATCTAATCTGCTCAAAATGACAATTATTGTCCCCAGGAGGCATTTACAGTAGCACATGTAGACACAGTTAATATAAAGTCCATGGGGGTGGGGGGCTTCTTTCATGATAACAGCATCAGAATTCTGGAGTGTGTTGGAAAAAGCAACAGAAGCCAAACGCATGAAGAAACATTAGAGATTAATCTGCAACAAGACGCTAGTATAAAGAGGAATGATTTGTTTGTTAGTGTTAAGTAAAGATGTTGAGGTGTGTGTGAAATGACTGTGTGAAAACACAGACCACAGTTTTTCCATGCCCCTAACCAAGTGCTAACTGTAAAATAATTTAATAAAGTTGTAGTCACAAAACTGAATGGTGTACCTTAAGAAATGTGTGTAACATTTTGGTGGAAAAAAAGCTGCTTGCCATTTTCATTTACAGTGAATATATCCTTATATTTTTATAGAAAATGTCGACTGGCTGCAGTTACGTTCCCCTCAAAACTTCAGACGTACAGTTTAGAGGTGTCATTTTTAGGATACTGGGTTCATGAAAGTTAATCGGAAGATTGGCTTCACTTCTCAATTGTCCTGAATAGGCTTGTTATTCAGGACCAGAGGAAAAATGAAAAACATTTACTTCTAGGAGTAGTTTTACTGCACCATACTTTTTACTTCTACTCAGTAGTTTTGTGAAGAAGAAACTCTTCTTACAGTCTTGGGAAACACTAGACTCGTTACTTCTTACCATCTAGTCAACACAATACTTTCACCAATCAGACGTAGCGACGATGATCACATGACTTAGTTTCAACACTAATAAGTTCACTTCTCACGGACGCACAGAAGACATTTCATTAATAAATGAAATGATAATTTCAGAACCTTTGTATTTGCTTGGTTTATGTTTGTGAAATATTAATTTTTGTATCATCTAAATCTAAATGTGGCAAATATGAAAAAAACAAAACAAATGAGGTAGAGGGGAAATAAATTACAGCACTGTACCTGCTAAGAAACAATCTTGTGTATTTCACTTTCATTGTAGACTCACTCATTCGTAAATGATATACGTATATTCACAAAAATCATCAACTCCTCTGGCCCCCCCCTAATAATCCATAGCTACAGCTGTGGACGTAATGATGTCAGTGGTTAGATAAAGATAGAAAAAAACATAGTTAACTTTTTTATTTCTTTAAAACGAACTGTTTTCATCGTAGGTTGTTGTTCTATGTGTATTAATCCATAAATGTACATTATCTAAGACAACGTGTGTAACATAGGAAAACTGGATGGACTTAGATGGTAAATTAAGTAGATTTACTCAGGTTCTTGAGTAAGAAGAGATGCCACACCTGTTACTGACGTCAGACAATTAAGTCTCTGCTAAAACAATGTTCAACACAATGACATGATGCATGACGAAGATTCTTGTGTCTGTCTTTCTCTTATTATTCGAAGATGTGTAAGTAATTGTGTGACTGCTGAGCTGTCAGTCTTCATCAGGTGCTCTGTAATCACTTCACCTGTCAAAACTGGTCTAAATATCTTCTAGACAAAATATCTAGAGACTATTATCAGAATAAACTCTAATGCAAACAGAAATTATTAAACACAGATGAAAACACTTATGAAAAATAATACATTTGACAGAGGAGCTGTGAATGTGAATAGGTCTCTGTCTGTGTTGGAACCGCGACACACTGGCAATCAGAATTTTAATTAGGATGTTAGTACTAATATTTAACACTGTTGTGTTTTTTTGTGAACAGGGAAATAAAAAAAACATTATATCAAATTGAAATCGTCCAGTAAAGTAACACTACGTGAATGTGCTTCACACTGTTGAGTTGCAAGTTTGACAATATTCCTAATGAAATTAAAAACAAGAAGCATGAGAAGAAGAGCAATGTGAAAGTGAGTTTCATTGTGAAGATATAAAGTATGTCTGACAGTTTTCTCCATGTCAGAGCAACATCCAACACAAAAACCTAACCGTTAATTACCATGAAGGAATGTTCTCACTTTCGCTTTGTGCTCAACAATACATTAAATTAGCAGAACAGAAACAAACTAGTTCGACATGAAAAGGCTGTTGTTCCACATTTAAACATTTTGAGCTCCAGTCACCCAAAAGACATTAGGTTAGGTTCCATCAAAGATCTACTGATCTCATTTCAGTTTTGCATTTTGTAAGCATGAGCTTACATTTATGTCTGACTTGAGGCAGAACAATAAATATTGATATGATCATTGATTTTCTCACTGCTGTGGCTGATGGTTCTTGTACTGAACATGTCTTATAAAACATGTTTTACTGAGGCCTTTCTGATCATGTGAAGGATGTGTTGGTGTCTCAAGATCTCCCAGAGACTCTCACTGACTTACAGGAAGTGGTCACCCCCCTGGACTGGATGTTTCCAGAGTGCCACCATGAAAAGGTCTTGACCATTAGGACACCAATGGACGATCAGTGAGTGAAGCCTATCTCACCTCCTAGTTCTCCTGATGTCCTCAAACTGATGGAAATAGGGCTGAATCACCTGTCAAATGAAGAACGAGAGCAAACATTTTGCCTCATTCTCTGCCTATACTGCCTGACATAGGGTCAGTTCTTAACTGCTAAAAGCTCAGTGGGGATCAGGAGATGGTTGCTGAGCCGTTTCCTTATAAACCCAATCCTCTCCTGTCCACTGAGTCTGGTCTAGCTTGGCCCTGCTTCTCATCCAGTCCAGAAAAAGAAGAGATAATAATAGAGATAATCTCTGAGGCCTAATCTGTCCATCTTCTTTGTGGTGAAAATATACAAGGGGCAGCGCTACTGCATTGATTACTGGGGACTGAATCAGTGAAGAACGAGTGAAGAATCTTTACCTTCTTTTGAAATCTTGACTTGAAAATTCCATTTTCTCCTGCTGTTGGCCTGAGTGTGTTCAGCACGTCAGGGCAGAGTTCCGGCTACTCCACCAGAACCACGTCTATGTGATAAGTGCGAGTCCCACTCAGTTGAGGCTCGGCCAACTCCAAAGTTACCAATGGCGAATTAAAGGCTAACGTAACTTCTGATGTGGTAGTAAACCAGTTTTTTCCCAGCCCAGGGTTGGTATGAAGGACTTTTAAAGTCAGTCTTTCCTTATTTCTGGTGTCAAGGTTATGAGTCCTGAACTACGAATAGTTGATATTTTGACAGTTTAATTAGTAAGGCCTTTTCGTAAATGGGTGAGACAACAATCCATAAATTATGTTAGATCAATGTCCTCAAAGGCTTTAACAGTTCATTTACAAACGTTAAATACCTCGGACCCCGAAACCACTCTCCTAGAACTAAAGAAGGCTTTTGGATGAGAGGTGAAACATCTGTCATCCATCCATCTATTATCCCTAACGCTTGTCCTCTACAGGGTCATAGGAGCCTATCCCAGCTGACATTTGGCAAGAAGCAGGGGTACACGGTTTGAGAGAAAGAAGAGAAAGAGGTTAGAAGCTACTTAAATAAGCTGAGACCCATTTCACTGCATGCACTTTTCTGATGGCCTCTCCTCCTGTGTTCATTCTCTCCTGAGCCAGGAAACCAAATCAGCTACACAAACAGCAAAAAGAGACGGAGAGACGTCACAGCCAATACAAAAGTACTGAATAATGTAGTAATGTAGTAAAACACTCTCATTTTCGTTTTCCTAAGTGAAGTGCAGAGCTCTAAAGGATTTTCAGTACATTAGTTAAGTGACTGTATGAAGTTGTGTTACACGGCTGATAAATCTGAGTGACCCCAAGTGACACTCAAGCTGGGGAAGATGCCACACCTGAGGTTATGCTGGTAATAGTCTAATCTAAAGAACATCAGCAGTTTGCCAGTTTCTCAACATTCCAGATCAAGTACACATAGCAAGCAACTGGCATGTGAACAGGGGAGCTAACCAAATCAAATCAAATCAAATCAAATCACAACAAAGAAAGCTGTGTGTGTGTGTGTGTGTGTGTGTGTATTGTAAGACACATTACTGTGAGTCTGTGACACACACGTCACTCGTCTGATGTGTGGAACAATAATAATATAGACCAACTGATCCTGCGTTAGTGTCAATAATTATTAATTGTCATTTAAGCTACTTTAGCTTCAGTGGCAGCTAAATTTCATGGTGATCAGTATGTGATATAACACACGTTTCAGAGAAGGAAAACCTATAAACCCAACTATTCACAAAAACCATAACACTCCAATATTAAAAAAATTTCAAATCAACATAATACCATAAAAATGAAAACGTTTGTGGTTTCATTTACAGTAAACTGTTGGTGAATTTTAAGCTAAGGTGTGGTAAAGTCCACTGACATGATGATGTGGCAAAGTGACAGAATTGGCAGTATGACAGTATGAAAAAATGGGAACACACCCATTCCTCGAAGTTTCGAGATACACATCAGTCCTAAATTTAAGTAACATCCATAGAGTATAAAAAGGGCAGCGAGACCAAAAAGGTGCATTGTCACCATCCAGGTAAACTAATCTGCAGTACCCATCAGTTGACGATGATGAAGCTGAGCCTCTCTCTGACTCTCATCTGGATGCTCTTCAGCACAGGTAACTATTCTCACAATCCTATTTTTTTTACAGATATTAGAGAGTCTTAGAGAGTATTAGAGAGTTTTTTATTCTTTTTTAACCAAATAGATTTTTTGAATTAAAATGAAAACTTGAAATAAATAAACAAAATTTATTTCAATTAAAACAGTTGATCCCCAAAATGGAAATTCATGTCCAAGAAACAGTCTAAAACTTTCTGTGTAAAATAGTTTGAGTCCAATGGTACATTCGATAATTTGAAAGTCTAATAATCATTAAAGCTCAGTTTTAGTTCTTAAATCATTCAATCAATCAGTCATTTGACTTATGATGATCATTATTTTATTAACCATTTTCTCCTCATTGCAGCTGGAGCACTTCAGTGTCAAACTTGTACAAATCCGGCAGATCCAAATTGTGCAACCACAGCACCAATCACATGTTCCACAGAGACAGAGTGTGTAACAGCTACTGTTCAAGGTAACCTTTTATCCATATTTCTCTGTGAAATACATAAACAGTTAAATTGTGTGGCTTTTCCGTCAACATTAACAAACTGCACTTTGACTCGGCAGCATCTGCACCTCAATCTACGCTGCAGCAAATCTTTAAGATATGTGCACCAGCCAGCGTGTGTCCATCCCCAGGATCCCAATCCTTTTCAGTCAGCACAAGTGGTTTGAGTGCCAGTGCCGCTGCTCAGTGCTGCAACACTGATAACTGCAACACAGCAACTCTAAGCGGTAAGTACAGATAGATAAACGCTTCTTCAGTTATTGAAATGTAACATCGATCAATGGCATCATGCATTTTCTGTTTACTCTTTGCTAAACCAGTTAGGTTCTTTTCTGTTTCAGCACCTGGCACCCAGTCAGTTAACAATCTGAAGTGTTTCTCCTGTGACACCACAAACTCTAATTGCTCCACACAAATACAATGTAAAGGAGTTGAGGACCGCTGCTTTAAAGCAAATGGTGAGTGATCATGATTAACCGATATCTTCTCCACACGTTTTGTTACAGCAGTACATGTCGTCTGCAGTGACTGGTAATTTACAGCTAAAGGTTTTATGAAATGATCACCACGCAGAAGTGTTTTAAACATTACCTAGTAGATAAAGTCTTAAAATCAGCTTCATCTTAACCGGTTAGTTAAAGGTCAGGGATGTAACTAAGGATTTATTCCCCAAATTAAATAATCTGACAATAAGTTTTTCAATAAATCTTTTCAATAAAACGGCAGAAAATGCAAAAATTCCAACAAAGAGATTACATTAACTACAAAGTCAGACAAGGGAAGCAGAAATGTTCAGAAACTGAAGCATTTTAAATGAAAATGCACTTTTTGTGAAAATTAATCAGTGTTGCAGCTTTAAATCAAACAATATGAAGTTTGTATAATACTGGAACATTTAGAGGAACTACTTTATAACATGGAATTAATTATTTGTACACTGTGACATTTGCTTTTTAAATTTATATTATGAATGATCCTTTTTTTATTTACAGCGACATTTGGAACCAGCAATGTTCTCATTCGGGGCTGCGCATCTGCAAACCTGTGTGCAGCTGCTGGCAACAGCGGCAGCATACCTGTAGTGGGAGGTGCATCTAACGTCACCTGCTGTGGGACCAGTTTGTGTAATTCTGCCCCACCAGCAGCTACAACAACCATCTATTTTCTGCTAGGACTTTTTGTCTTTAGCCTCTATTAGAAGTAATCAGTAAAAACTAAGAAAGCAGAAATATCCTAAAATTACATTTAAGTTACTAAGGGAGTAGATACAGATACATTACCACACAGCAAAGGGAAACTGCCCTTTTTTCCCACAGCTTTAATTTAACCAGGGACAGTACATATTCACAGGGGATTTTCTCTGTGCATTGAATGCTCTGAAACTTAAAAAATAATTATTTCCCAAGACTTAGTAAGAGGAAGAACATACTCTTCATTTAGATAACAAAACATGCCATTAAGCTTGTGTTTAACACTTTTTTATATTCTGACATTCTGACAGATAAATTTGACAATCCCGTGAGGGCAGTAAAATGTCAGACAGTGTCCTCTCCTGGTACAAACAATTTACTGCATGTTTGTCCTCATTGTAAGTTGTTAGATTTTGCCTGTCTTTGTCACCCTTTTTTTTTGCTTAATATTCTTAAAGACAACATACTATGGTGGTAAATGTGCTGCAGTCTACAGCTTGTAGACTTTGGGCAATTTGAAAGCCTGTTTCAATGTAATAGGAAGAATGATTGATTTAATGTAATGATTGCTGTTGTAGAAAAAAATAGTTAAGTACGTCTAGTTGGGTTTAGTCTTTAAATACAAAACAATGCACTTTGCATTTTTCTTTAACTATCTACAGTACAGAACAACAAATTACAAGCACCTGAAAAGTGTAAAGTAACTGAGTAAATGTAAACTAAATCACTTTAAACCATTGGTCACATTGAGTATTGAAACTCTGTCAGAGAAAATGGTGGTGGTGTCGTTTTTTCCCTTCTACAACAAATGATCATTATTCTTTATATGAAGGACATTTTTATCTTCTGTTTCTCTTTCCTATTGTTCAGTTATTATTATTATCATCATTGTGTATTAATGAACAATAAAAATCAAGTTCAAAATGAAAACAATCTTTTGGTCTTTGGAACAACAGTGAATTCATGGACTTATTCCAAATGTGGTACTCAGTGGTAACTGGACCTGCTTTAGCTTTTTGAAGATGCTGGGGCGGCACAGTGGTGTAGTGGTTAGCACAATCACCTCACATGACAGCGGTTGGAATCCAAAGGTCTGCCCGACTCGAACCGGTGACATTGCGTTTACATATGCATGAACCTCCAGGCTACCAGTGTGCGCCAAGCCCCAAATGTTTAACATTTGTCACCGAGTTGTTACAACCTTGCATATTGCATTGATTTGTTGTTGTCCCACTGAACTGATTAAACTGTGAAGATATTTACTATTCTTAGTTCAGAGCTCGTAACCTTGGCAGCAGGAATAAGGATAGTCTTGACTTAAAATACCAAACCTGGGGAGCTGGGGAAAACTGGTTTTCAGTAATATTCACTTCATATCCTAAAGTTAGAGGCAGTACTTCCTCTGATATCTTATGTTACCAATACGTCCCTCATCAACGCAGAGTTTTGCTCCGTTTTTAAACCAACATACAGGGGTGATAAGCGTGCTGCAACTTTCAAAATGTACACATTGAGAAAAATGGTGGTGGTGTCTGTTCTCTTCCCAGTTAAAACAATTTCCAACACAATGAAATGATGAACCACTGAGAACAGCAGGCAGAATCCCACAGGACCCATTTTGTAATATTTATTTTCTCTTATTGTTCAATTATGTATGAATAAACAATAAAAATCAAGTTCATAATGCAAAATGAACGCGAAGAAAGAATATCTCTCATGTGCTTCTTCATTTCAAACTGAGTGGTTTCAAGGACCAGGTATTCAACATTTGCCATTGAGTCCTTACACCAAATGCTGAGTGTGCCATATATGCCGTTTTGAGTCTGTACGTATCATTTTGAATCTGTGTTGATGTCAGAAAAAAACCCTGGGTAGTCTAATTTTCCTAATGGTACTCTTAAAATATGTTTCTAAAAATGTTAATTGGTTTTTATTTATTGACAGAAAAATGTGACTGTTTAAAATTGTGATCTATGTGTAATGACATTTAATTATTTCAGTACAGCTACATTTGAATACTACGTCTGTCACGGTCTATTGCAAGTCATCTCCTACGTTGTTGTAAAAGTATTGCAGACATTATGTTTCATGGGTATTATCAACATTTACTTATCAAAATGCAAAGTATCAAAACAGAGAACAGTCCTTATGCCAAATAGTTTCTCAATGTGTTATTGTATTGTAAAAAAAAAATACTGTTGTATTATTACATGTGCTGTTGCATGGAAAGAGCAACGAATACCCGGTTCCATTCAAAGACGTTGCTTCTTCACGTCGACCAGAGTTTGCATGCTTTCACTTTGTTTTCGTAGAACTTACACACCCTTTGGCTGAGACAGATAAGGATCTTAAAACACAGAAGAGAAGTTTGGCATCTTGTCGTATTCTGGCATAGTTTTACTTTTAGCGAAAGACAAACAGTGTTTCAGACAGTCTACAGTGATTCTGCACGATATGAAATACAGTATTTTATACAGAAAATCTGTGGATGTTCTCTTCTTAAAGTATTATAAACTTTTTAAATGTTGTGAACCACAGATTGGAAAAGGAAACAATTAATGGAGAAAGAAATACAAATGCTAAACAATATCCTGATTAGTTTTAGTTCTAGGTGAACAGTAACTTACATAGTTATTAGATCAGTGCGTCGATTCACACTGTTGTTACAGTTACTTAAATCTCCATGCTGGGTGTGTGTTTTTTTAGCTAATGTTTTTTACTTAACTGTTTCCTTATTGCTTCTTTTGAAGCGTTTCTCCCTCTCTGCTTTACTTTTCCTGAGGATTCTAATTATGCATGTGAATTTCTTACACACCTTTACAGTATATAAAGTGTATCAACACTGGTTAGTGTGATATCATCAGCTGTTTACATTCCTCCATCTGCTAACGCCGCTGCTGCGTGTGACGTCGTACAGACTGTCGCCTCCACCCCACTAACCAGACAGCCTGATGCCCTGTTTATTATCTGCGGGGACTTTAATCATGCCAACCTTCCACCAGGGGGGAGAAGACACTGTACCTAATGTATGCTAATGTAAAAGAAGCATACAGCTCCACTGCCCTCCCCCACTGGGCAGGTCTGATCACAACCTGGTTCTCCTCCTTCCTCAGTACACACCTTTGGTTCAGAGGCAGCCTGCCACCTTTAAAACATTAAAGAAGTGGACGGGGGGGGCAGCGAAGCCCTGCAGGCTTTGAAGTCATAGACTGGAAGACTCTGTGAGCCTCACGGTGACGACATTGATGGACTGACAGACTGCGTCACAGATTACATCGATTTCTGTGTAGACACCCATGTACCCACAAAAACTATTCACTGCTTCCCCAACAACAAGCCCTGGGTCACCAAGGATATCAAATCTATCCTAAATGAGAAGAAGAAGGCGTTCAGGTCTGGTGACAGGGAGGCAATGAAGAGGGTCCAGAGGGTTCTGTCTGTCAGGATCAGGGAGGGGAAGGAGGCCTACAGGAGGAAACTGGAACAGAGCCTCCAGGAGCAGAACACCAGGGAGGTCAACACTCCTGTGATCTCTTGGATCACAGACTATCTAATGTACAGTTTTGCCACCTTCAGGAGTTCTCTGTTGACTCTGTGGTTGTAGGATGTATTCAGGGTGGAGACATCACAGAGTACCAGGGAGTGGTGAACAACTCTGTGGACTTGTGTGAGCAAAACCATCTCCAGCTCAACATCAGTAAAACAAAGGAACTGATGGTGGACTTCAGAAGATGGTCTACAGTTGGACAATAAACTGGACTGGTCTACACACATGACTGCTCTGTACAAAAAGGCCCAGAGCCGGCTGTATTTTCTGAGGAGGCTCAGGTCCTTTAACGTCTGCAGCACCATGCTGCTGATGTTTTCTGAGTCTGTGGTGTTCACTGTCACTTTCTTTGAGTGGTTTGCTGGAGCAGCAGCCTGAAGGTGGCCGACACCAACAGACTGGACAAGTTAATCAGGAGGACTGGTTCAGTTCTTGGTGTGGAGCTGGACCCTCTACATGTTGTAGCTGAGAGGAGGATGATGACCAAACTCCTCTCAATCCTGGAAAATCCCTCCCACATCCAGACAGTGTCCTGGCTGGAAAGAGGAGCATGTTCAGCCAGAGACTGATCAACATCAGGTGCTCCACAGAGACACAGGAGATCATTTCTGCCTGTGAGCATCAAACTCTACCATTCCTCTCCCCTCTGTAAAGGAGAGGGGGGAGAACAACGATCATAATTATTATTATTTACATCCATTTTGAGATTTCTTTGTTCTTATCGTGTTTTTTGTATTCTGTGCTTTGTGTATTAGTGTTACATACTGAGTATTCTGTGTTAGTGCTGATCTTTGTTAACTGCGTAAACT
Source organism: Ctenopoma multispine (assembly GCA_034779795.1). NCBI lineage: Eukaryota > Metazoa > Chordata > Actinopteri > Anabantiformes > Anabantidae > Ctenopoma > Ctenopoma multispine. The sequence continues at coordinate 14,605 of JAUYWH010019253.1, forward strand.
ATGTTACTCTGTTTGTGCCGGGGGACCCTAACCTTGGGGTGGACTAATCTTTGGTGTAGCGTGTTTTGGGGTTTGACAGCCACTGAGACCCGGTGTGTTGTGAAAATGCGCCTCAGCTGTTCCGATGTTCCTCTGTGAATGGTTCACACGTGCACTAATCAGTGGACAATTTGCATATTATTGATCACACAGCCCTTTGTTAGTCAATGGTTCTAGTTTCAGCGATTATGCAAAGGTACTGTTTAGGTACTTGTGGAAACCTGCAGTCAGTTGAGACTGAAGAGGAAGCTTGGATGAGTTTCGAAATACCTCGCCAACTAAAAAACCTTGTCCAGATGAACAGAATCAAATTTCTAGGATACTGGATGTACCTGCTGCTGTAGTTCCTCTGTGTCTAACACAAAGACTAACACTATTTAACTCTTGAGCCTTATTATGTGCTGTAGGACATCATTATGATAACAGTACAATAAGCAGCTGAGCCCAGAACGTGTAGACCCTAACATATATGATTAGTGCAACAACATAACGCTAAATGATGATCCAAGGCGATAATAAGCAGCAGGTGTCAATTAACACAGCGTGACACGTAGCCACTTATGGTCCAGACAGGAAGTTGGAAGAAAAATAATAGTGGTGGAACACTTCCTTGTTGCTGAAATGAATGTTTTATTTGTAGTTTTAATGGGAAATCACAGCCTTATAGGACCACCCACCTGGCACCCAAAAAGGGCCCTGATAGCTGAATGGTTAGAACGCATGCCGTGTATGTTACCTTAAATGTTCCCTGAGGTAATTTAATTATGCATCTGACGTAAATTCATTACACACCTTTACAGTATATAAAGTGTAACGACACTGGTTAGTGTGGTATCATCAGCGAGTTAAACTAGTCGACAGAACGTACAGTGCCTGTTCATCATGAAGAAGCTGATCCTTTATCTGACTCTCATCTGGATGCTCTTTAACACAGGTACCTCTACAGTACTTACTTTACAATCCAGCTTCCACAGATACTAGAGAATCTAATTTAAACGTTATTTTTTCTAGAATAGATAAACAGCATCATGTTGTTTGATTATTTAATACTTGGAGGTCCTATGTCATTTAAGTCTGTTTCTCAGAATGGAAATTTGAGGTACAGTACAGGAAACTATATCAAACTGTATGTAAAAAAAATAATGATTATTATTTTTAACTGTTATAGCTCTATGTCAGTCCGGGTGCCATGCATTGAATTCGACATCATTTAGGATCTGCAAAAGTGCATGTTTGTGTCTCATGTTCGTACACCTGCAGTGGCAGTGCTTCACACTGTCAGAAAAACAAAAACAAAAACTTGTTTTTGTGACGATCACAAGCAGCAGATGTCAATTAACACAGCGGGACACGTAATCACATTTGATCCAGACAGGAAGTTGAAAGAGAAATAATGGTGGTGGAACACTTCCTTGTAGCTGAAATTAAGTCAATTATGACAATTATGAATCACAAACAAAAAAGCTCTTTCGACTAAAACATTTAATGTGAAAATATTTTTTTCTGTTTCCTTTCTCCCAAATGCAGCAGGAGCACTGCAGTGTATAAAGTGCTTAGATACGCAGTGTTCATCCTCTATTTTGCAGAACTGTACTTCAGAGACGGCGTGTCTATCTTCTGCTGTTGAAGGTAGTGATTTCTAGTCATCAGCTATACTTTGTAGTGAAACACAGTACATTTACTACCAAGTTCTGCGTGCTTTCCCTCAACCTTAAAATCCATTTGGACTCTGTAGGCAGGGGACCTGGAGCTATAGCACAGGAGTTTGTCAAGTTATGCGCACCAGCCGGCACGTGCCCTTCCACAGGCCTTCAGACACTTTCAGCCAGCACGACTGGTTTGAGTGCTTCTGCATCTACTCTGTGCTGCAACAGCGATAACTGCAACTCTGCAAATCCAACATGTGAGTACAGAAGGATTAATAAAAGACGAGAACAGTGACATTCTGCATATTTTGTCAGGGACATTATGATTTGAAGTTTTTGAATTGATTCCTTATTTAAAATTATGAGCCCCTCAGGTTGGATGATTACAGTGTCTGTGAAATGAATTATGGTCGTTTCTGTTTCAGTCCCTTCTGCTCAGTCAGTTAACAATCTTCAGTGTTACTCTTGTGATGCCATCAACCCTGACTGCTCCATACGCATACAGTGTAAAGGAGTGGAGAATCGGTGCTTCGCAGCAGTTGGTGAGTCTTTGTGACACATCATTTAACAAACAGTGTCTCCAAATGTGTTTTGCTGCCTCGGAGTATTTCAAATAAAGATAATTTTGTGAAATGAAGAGATGAGGAAAATCAATTAGTGGAGCAAAGGAAATTTTCCTCAAACCTCTGTTTATCTGTTTATTACTGTATACAAATAATACGGAACATTTTAGAATTAAATATTATACTTTTTATTGCACCTTTATTGTTAAACATCATATTAACATTTTGTGATAGGGTCACCTATGTGTGACTGAATTGAATGAGGTATCTATCTATCTCTATCTATTTATCCTTACAGTGTTTTAAACAGCCCATAGTAGGAAAACTGGTAAAAATTAGCTTGATCTCAGCCAGTTAGACAGTAAATCATCAGCAACACTAATTATGTTACAGTTATGACTAAGAATTATTTTACAATTTGAACGAACAACTAATAATTTTCTTAGTTATTGTTTGTTTAATGAAGTGTTAAAATGTGAAAAATACTAACAGCTTTAATTTGAATTAAATGACAATTTTGCAGGTCATCGACCCATTTGGGCGCTCTAGGCGAGATTGGTTCTGTGTTTGTGCAACGCTGCTCTACGTACCTCAAATTTCAGAGAAACCGGGCTTTTGATGGATTCTGGCTGTAAAAGGACAAACTATCACATTTCCCTTTATTGTGGAGAGAATCATGAGCAAAACCCAAATAAGTTACTACACGACTAGGCAACGCCCTGGGCAACTGTCTAGTGAACATGAATATGATCCAGTCTGCAGAACTTTATTTTGGACAGTGTAGATTTTACTTGTATTAAATGAAACAATGAATCTATTAAATAAAGCTTGTATACTAAAACTGATTTTTCATCCACAGTGGATATTAAAAACATCACTTTTCATACTTTGGGATGCGCATCTGCAAACCTGTGTGCGCTTGCCTCCAGCGTCAGCAGCCTCCCTCTAGTGCAATCTGTTTCTAACATCAGCTGCTGTGGGACGAATTTGTGTAATACCGCCCCGATGACAACTTCAACAGCCATCTATCTTCTGCTTGGACCACTTGCCTTTAGCCTTTATTAGAACACAGTAAAACATTAAACAAGTTCGTCTGAAGCCACCAGACTTTAAACTTACATTTGGAAAAGTGGACTGGGTCTACCGTTTACTGCCATCGGGGGTTAGAAAATCCAAATTTAAGTAAAAGGGAATAATCAGATAGAGATGTGTAGACATCACATTGGTAAAATATATATTCACTGGGTGTTTTCTCTGTACTGAGTGACATTTTACACTTGATGTTTTATAACTGAAAAGATCATTTCGGAGATACAGTCGTGAAATAAAATGATGAAATGGTCAAACATTTTTTAGACAGAAAATACTTGTATCTTTATCTTTTGTTGTTCAATGATGAATCAACAATAAAATCAGCTTCAGAACTACTGAGCCACATTTCATTCCTCGTTGTGAGAACTTTTAAGTCACCTAAATGAGATTAGATCAATGTGCAGGTCTTGCTCTGCGGAGCTGGTTTGTCTGCTTTGTGCCATTCATTTGTGACAAGCCTTTAGCTACATATGCTGCATTGCTCTGCTGAAGTCTGGTAGTTTTGTCCAGTCATAAGCTTCTGACTCTGTGTGTGCAGGGTGAAATGTACAGGGACGCAGTGTTTTTAAGGAGGACCTGAGAAACTCTAAAGAAAACAGCAGCCCTGTGTATTTGTATAGCACAAAGGCTCAGCAGACCGTCTACAATATCTACGTACAACATAATCAGAAAACTGTGATGACAATTTTCTGTACTCATGACATGTTGTGGACCAAATTAATTGATTCATCGTTGGTTAGAAAATATACGTAAAATCAATTATCTCTAAATTGCTGTTGTTAAAATATGAAAACAGCTTAAACATCGCAAATAATATATGTACAGCGACATACAGAATTTTATATTTTCACAATAAAGTATGGACTTGTCAGTAACAGGTGCATTGAAAATTCAGAGGTTCGTGCGCACTGACCATGCCACGCAACTGCCTGGCTTTAAACATCCCTGGTTTTGGTTCTGGCAGGGGTCAGTTTTTGCATGTTGACCTTCCCATATTTGCCGTCTGCCTCTCTACAACTCACAGATAATAAACATTTCCTACAGTGACAGCAGAATGATGCATCTTCCTTTGCACCTTAGACTACAGTTCTGTTACTACAGTTCTATTCCAGTCTTCTGGTCTAACTTGTGATACCATCAGTAAACAAAGGAGCCAGTATCACATTAGAGAGTACATTACTTGAAGTGTGAAGTTTCATAGAAACCCCCATGGAATTATTTAAACTTGCTCAGAAAAGATTGATATCCATCTGACTACTAACACAAAGCTAGAAATAGTTCTAAAACTAAATAGACTGGGGTGATAAAGGGCAATGGTTAGGATCCCTGTGACCTCACATCCATCCTGCCGCTCCTTCCCATTTTTATGAATATGATATCATGAGAATAACATGAGGGAATTCCTTCATATTTAATACAAGTGTCTACAAGAACGACTGCACGTCATGCACAGCTCAGACTTTTTGCAGACATTAGTTTAAATGTAATACATTAAGCACTAGATTGCTGAAAGCAAACATACAAAGAGAAAAGGCAATCTACACTACAATAAAATAGCCTCACAAATTTTAACTCTGCCTTAAAACAACAGTCAAGTGCTTATATAAATGCACTGAAAAAAGATTTTGCTAACTGGAACCTTGGGAGCTACCACCTTAGCGTCACTAATTTTGAAGATTAAATCTTTAAATCTACTACAAGCGAACACGTATGCACACGGGGCTGTTGACGTTTGTTTCCCACTGTGAAAAAACAAATACCTTTTTGTCGTGATCTCTTAAAGGAAATGAAAATAAGAAATGACGGCAGCAACCAAAACCAGTTTTAGTGGTCATGTAGGGTTCTGGACTTCAAAGAACGTAAACCTATCCGTTTAGAAGACATGAAAGATCAAGTGAGACATATACATTTTCATCTTATGAACTATAAACTGATTGAAACTACTTCCTGCTGATGGGTTGAAAGTTGATAACAGAACTTCCTGCAGATGCTCAGATTACTAAACTACAGATGTCTGGGAATGTGCAGAGACGACTGAAGAATACACATGAACATAAAATACTGCTTTTACTCTTTGGAGAGCCATGTTCCTGAACTCCAGAAGGCAGAGACAGTCCGCTTCAGAGTTAGAACCATGTTAGTATCTTTCAAAGAATTAGACAACACCTGTCAAAAAGCAGATAAAATAGAAGTGAACTGTACAGTTCAGGAGGTATAACAATATTTATTCCAGAAAATTCTGAACTCTCTTATAAAACAAGAGACCACATGTTCATGATGATGACAGTAACATGTCAGTTTACAGTAACGACCCCAAACACTAATCCTAAGTAGTTATTTCGCTTATTTTTCATTAAACCAAACCAGGTCCTTTGGTTGTCTAAACCTAACCAACATGTCTTTGTGCCTCAATGCAACCAACCATGATGGTCGCCACCATGGAGAGGTCGCAGCAATTGTTTACTCGTTTTAAAGCCTCACTTTCAGCCTCACTGTTTAAATCACAGAGAAGCAGAAAATCTACTGGAATGAATGAGGAGACAAATATCATGTTCATCAAAATAAAATTCCTCAACATCCTCCATCTCCTTGAGGGGAGGAAATACAGGAATAGGAAAATTTTCCAAATTGTGCCGGGTATAATGGCAGAGGCAAGACTCACGAGGAAGGGGGATCAGAGTCGCTTATAAAGCTACATGAGACAACACCAGTGGATCTGATCTGGCAGCATGACTGTTTTTTGAGGTTCCCAACGACCTCTTAGGTCATAGACATGTCAATCCTGTTCAAGTATTTTAAATTTTAAACATTTGTTTGTCTGACCAAAAACAAAAATCTACTACAGCAGACGTCAAATGATATTTGATACTGTTGCCCTTCTGAGAAAAGAGGCAGTAAATAAATTCCATGGTACAATTCACAAATCGGTAGCTCAAAGCAGACATTGCAAAAGCTGGAAAGGGGTTGGTGCTCTACTAATTTACGTGAATCTGGTTTCAGATCCTCATTGAACTGGCACTGATGGACCCTCATGTACTATAAATGATATAAAATAAATTATAAGACCTCCTAAGAAAGACTGAGCTAATTTCAACTAATTCAGAGTCTGGTTTCTAGTTGTTTTCTCTTCACTGTCACCTAGTATTTGTGCAAGGATGGTTTGTTGGTTTTTTATATATAATTCAACATAATTATATGTATTATACTCAAAGGTCTTAACTTTACATTGTAAAGTGCCTTCAGATTACTTTTAATGACTTGTCCCTATATAAATAAACTGAACTGAATAACTGAATGCATATCTCTTGTAACTACATGCCTTTTATCGAGTATATTTCAGATAAAAATATTTTCAGTGTTTTATCAGAACCAACTTACAATGCAAGCAAATTAAAAAATTAGTCAAAAAAAGTTAAGACAGATGCAAAATAATACACAAAATGTGATAAAATAATCAACTAACACTGTTCTGGATGATTCCCAAATTAGCTACTGCATGTTTTGAGTGATTTCTTAAAGGAAGTAGGAATGAAGACAGCACGGAAAACCTGTTTCAGTGTTTTTGAAACAAAGGGAACCGTAGAACACAGATTGTTGCAGTTGCATATCAGGTTTCATCTCTCGAACATTTAGATTGATTTAAACTGTTGCATGCAAAACTGGTGATGGGTTGAAAAGTTAAACAGAATTGTGTAGAGCAGCTCATGTTTTTTAAGCCCCACCTGTATCGGAATGTGTAGAGACTACTGAAATGGAGTCAAGCCAGGCAAAAAAAACAACCCGATAAAACGTCTGGCAGCAAAGTTACAGTAAATTACAGTAAAGTATCTGTATAAACTGTTATTTTAAAATTCTAAGTTTACATTAAAAATTGCCTTGTTCCTCGTTTTATTCTTACTGCCTAACTTTGGTAGAATTAAGTTTTTGTACCATTATAAAAAACATTTCTAAAATGCACGAAAATACTGAAAAATAACTTTGAATTTCCACAGTTTAGATATTTGGCATTTTAAAATTTAAAAACCATCTATAAACAGCATGCAACAGCTTTAGATTTCTACATTTGAAGAAAAATGTACATTTACATTTCTTTAGTCAAATTGTCAATAAATGCCACATTATCAGCCACCACCTTACATACTACTCTCTCTATTATGGTCTCTCTCTTTTCTGCAACAGACTTTATTGGCTGTAAAGGCAGACCACGACACCCCTACCACATCACACAATAGCCGACTGTCGGCATCTAAAAACTGCATTAATAAAAAAGTGAAATGTGAAATTTAAACCATAAACAGGAGAGAACAAAAAGTAGAACTCTTAGTTGAAAGAATGTGACATGAAAAGCAAGCAATTAGTGCTCTAAGATGTACTTACTATGTTCAGTGGCAAATGGGCCTGCTTTAAGTTATAAAAACGTTTCACCTTCCACACAGAAGGCTTCATCAGTTCTGACTGCTTGGCTGGGATTTTTATGTTTTTTATAAAAACAAAATAAATCCGATAGATCAGGAGAACAGTGGATCACATTTGCACTCATTGAAAATTCCTAAGGGCAGTTTACTACAAAACACCACCACCAGTGGATCTGATCCAGTAACTTACCCATTTTCTAAGGTCTTTTTGAAGTCGTCATACTTTGTCAATCAGTGGCAGTGGCGCAGATGTGGACTTTGTTGACAAGCATTCTCCTCCTGGTCAAAAGAACAATGACGCAGAATCGTCATCATCAAAAATTATGCATGAACAACATATGTACATTTTTATATGTCAAAGTTTTTTGATTGTTTCTACAGTTCATGCAAACAGTGGCGCTGCAAGGGTCTCTCGGGGCCCCAGGCAAAAAATTGTAAGGGGGCCTCAAACGAGGTTTCATCATACATAACCTATAGCATCCAACACTGACTAATCATATTTTAAAATTATAATTGTGAAGGCCGATAAAGAACAACAAGGAACAGATAATTTTACTTTATGAAATCTTTATTTCAAAGAAAAAGATCCAACAAAAAAGCAAATTAAAACATACATTTTGGATGTGGCTGCTGACTGAGTTAAAGGCAAACATAATAAGAATGAAAGATGGTATATCATGTCACAGACAATCTTTAAACGTTAAAATGAAGATAGTGTGATGAATATTTACTCACAGTTTCCATTATCGGTATTTGAGAAGGATGCAGTAAACGATTTAATTCATGGGACAAGAAACCTTCTTAATGACCCTGAATGGAGACAAAAGTAAACAAACAGAAACATATTAATGATGCTACTTTAAAATTTGTTTAAATTAATCTCTTTACCTACCTACCTACCTACGATCCATCCATGCTCACTAGGGGTCTCAGAGAGCTGATGTTTATTTCCAGCAGTCACCAGGTGAGAGGCAGGGCTGCACCTGGACAGGTCTCCAGTCCAGTCCACACACCACTCACAATAGTCAAAAAGGGTAAACTATTCACTAAGTGGATAGTTTATGTGCAGCATGCTTGCTAAAGTTAACAAGTTAGCCTTATACCAGTTAGCCTAATTGACTATGTTAAAACTGCATAAATAACCACATACTTTGAGATAAAAAACAGCCACAAACTATCATACTCACCACGGTCTTGTTTCCTTTTCTCTTCATCTTCCTTTTTTTTTTTTTTTTTGGATGGTTTCCTTTCAGTGTCGCAGAGCAGATTCTGTCCGCTGCACCTTCTGAGAGAGGGAGGGAGGGGGAGGGAGGTGTCCAACAGTGCTGTCAATGACAACTTTTCACAGTCTCACTACAATTGTTCTGATGCGGTTCAATTTTGTTGGTCCTTTGCCCAATTGCCTGCCTTGCCTGTCCGCAAGCGGCACCTCTACATGCAAATGCATCAGATACAATTGTTACAATGATCTAATTATTCAGAGTTATTGGAGTTTTATGTATATGTAAATAAGCCCACCGTGATTACCTGAGACAGCGAACAACTGGGTAGTGATGAAATAACTACATTGTAAGTGAGTGTAAGTAAGTGAGTCACCTCCTCTTTTTAACTTGAGTTGCTCAGTCTTGCTTAAACGTTCTTTCTTGTTAACCTAAAAAGAAAGAAATCCACTTACCGTGGCTCAACTTCCAGATAACTAAACCTGGATGATGGATAACCTTCACCGACTTGCAGTAAACCATTTAGAGTTCACGTATAGAGTTCATGTGAACAGGAATCAGGAAGAGTGGGAGATCTGGAGGGGATGATGGAAACTGAGTGAAACTTTGAATGAACAGGAAGCACTGACTGGGTGCAGTTTCTTCTAGGTGACAGGTGCAGGTATCTCTTGTTTCCTGTTTGCAGTCACAAACTCAACCAACCAACCCAGTATTTCGTATTATTTATTTTCTTTCCACTTTCCACATCCGGTCGGGGCCGATGGCCGCCCTCAGCCCTGTTGTGCTGAGGCTTGTGGGGTTTACCATATGATTCTTATACAATATTCCCAACATAATCCCGTAAAGTTTTAACTTTACATTGTAACGTGCCTTCAGGTGAGTTTGATGATTTGATGCGATAAATCAAAATAAACAAAAAGGGGTGACCGTGGTCTGTTAGTAGGACAGGGAACACCAGGGTTAATGGTTCATCTCTCACTCTGATCCTGAAAACTGTACACTACTACAGCATTTCTCTTGTAACTGCACTGTACTGTGTTATGGAATTGTACTATTGAAATCTAACCTTGTAGTAGTTCTTCCCATGAAGAAGAAGTACAGTAATTCTATATCATACAAGTCATATTGTCAGAAACGTTGGTACTTTTTCTAAAATGTACTTAAAGACATACAGTTATGTGAAAAAGTATTTGACTGGTACTTTGGGCCACTGTAAAACCTTCACTTTGTTTTTTTAGGCCAATCAGAGCTGGACCTGACTTGTCCTGCTACAGCACCAAGGTGCACTTTTAGCTTGATGTCACTAACTGATGAAATTATTGTTCCATCAATCACAGCATGTCATCCACATGGCCTTACCATGTTGGTTTGGATATTTTCTTAATAAATAAAATCATGACTTAAAAACCACATTTTATGTTAATTTTGGTTTAATTTTCTAATATTCAAATTTGTTTGATCATCTGAATGTTTTAATCATTGCATGTTACTAATTTTGTGTCCTCTCTCTCCCCTAGTTGTGCTACATCCTCCCTCTCTCTCCCCTTCTGCAGGTATCCTTAAACTGGGAGCTGTATGATTCCAGTTTGCAGTCACTGGTCTTTCCAACCTGTGCATTGCCTCATCTGCTGCAGTGTAAGAACTTAAACGTTACACTGTAAAGTGCCTTGAGGTGACTTTTTTTGTGATGTGTCGTTATAAATATAAATTTAAATTATATTGAAAATTAAATGTGACTAATATGCGATAACATAAAAAAATCAGGTAGGGGGCCACTTTTTTTCACAGCACTGTAATTTGTTATTTCTCGTCTCACTTGAACTTTTCTTTGTACGTTTTCAGATAAATAAATGATTTTCAGTGTTGTCACCAAACCAACTGACGATACAAGCAGATTTAAAGTTTGATGCTTGCAACACAGTCAAAAAAAGTTGAGTAAGAGGCAAAATAACACTGAAATGTTCATCAAATATTTAACTAACACTGTTGTGGATGATTCCTCCTTTTGGAATGATTTCTTAAAGGAAATGAACAGCAGGAATGAGAATGATGCAAGCAAAACCTGTTTCAGTGTTTATGTGGTGACTGGAAAGAAACAAAACGTGAAAAGTTTTAGTGTGGTGCATATCAAGTTCCATCTCCTGAACATTTAGATAAGTTTAAACTACCTCATGCGGAACTGCTGATGGACTGAAGACTTGCCTGCAGCAGCTTGGTTATTTAAGCCCCACCTGTACAGGAATGTGCAAAGACATTTGAAAGGGAGACAAGTGAAACTAAATTATTACTTTCACCCTTAGGTAACCCATCTGCCTAATCTACAGGAGGCAGAGACGGTCAGCTTCAGAGCAGGAACCACAGTAGCAGAAGTGGTTTTGAATCATATCAATGTTCAGACAAAGCAGAAACTACAACAAAATCAAATATTAAAGTTAGGTGATGTATGCAAGAAAGCCATTGGTGCCTGAACCTACACTGTATAAAAAATAAATCACTAGTAGAATTACAGTTGTGCACTGTAATAAAAATATTTCCAAAGCCTAAAAAACACAAAGACTTAATATAAAGTGGGATTTGCGTCTTTTAAAGGTATGATTTCTTTAAATTATAGTACACCGTTACTGATTTAGTGGTAGCACTTGCTTTTAGTCAACATTAGACCATTAACTGCCACTTTTTATTATTTTAATTTATTTTATACATTTCTGTATATTGTGGCAAATTGTGCTTGGTTTGTTTAGAAAGTAGTACGACTGCTTCCCTTTCTCTGGAACAGCATGTCACTAACTGTGCATGCAAAGTATTTCACCACAGCTAATTACCTTAGATGGATAAAAAAAGAACACTTAAAGAATGTGACATAAAAAACAGGAAAATAGAGAAATGATGTTCACATGTTCATCTCTAAAGTACCCAGAAGGCCCCAAGACACGCCCACTTCTCCCAGGTCACTACAATATGGAACGGATAATATAAACAACTTAAAAAACAGGGTTACTGCACTGTTTCCCTGTTGGAAGCTTACAGGTTTATTTTGAATAATATTATTACTTTTTCTTTGCAATTTAGAGACGTTTTCATGGAAAGTTACTGTAACATAAATTAATTTACCCTAATTTAATGGTAACTGTATAGTAATTTAACTTTCAGAACAACTGTGTAAAAAAACTGTAAAACAAAAAAGATTGGAAATAAACATAGTTTTTTCATAGCAAATTACCACGTATCTTTGTGCGTTAATGTGACCAATCTGTGATGGTTTCATTATCATAACCAGGAGTCTGCCATCTGTCATTTGGGTGTTAGTTGAGGAAACAGAAGGTAGGAAAAATAACTTGTATGCTCATTTCAATTGTAAGATTTGTTTAGTACCAAAAGTAAATATGTTGGGTAAAACGATTCTCTAATGTAAACTAATATACTTATATAAAATATAATATAAATTATATAAGAGTAATAGGTGAAAGGTCTTATTATGAACAGTGGTATCTTTTGTTGTGCATCTATACACAGATTCATTATAGTAGTCTGCAATAATGAAATTTACTTCATTATTATATTTCATTATTTTCATTGCTGATAGAAGCGGGTGTCACTTTCAAAAAAGATGTAACCATGGTCGTCGTGGTACTGTAAAGGTTTCTTTGCGTGAGACAGACATTGTGAAAAGCCTTTCTGTTGTAAAGAGTACACACTGTATTTGTGTAGGATTAGTATGGAAGCACCTATAAAATTCAGTATACTTTTTATTTCTATTATGTAACATCTCCAAACTCCTCTCAATCCTGGACAATCCCTCCCACCCACTTCAAAGTGTCCTGGCTGGACAGAGGAGCACGTTCAGCCAGAGACTGATCAGTGTTAAGTCCTCCACAGAGACACAGGAGATCATTTCAGCCTGTGGCCATAAAACTGTACAACTCCTCTCCTTTAGGTTAAGGGGAGGGGGGAGAACAACTATCAAAATCATATTTATATCATATTTATAATCAGATATCCCCACTACATCATACACAGGACTGATAATGATCGGCAAATTACCTAGTTTAAATCATTTTTATTATTTTTATTACCTATTTTTGTTCTGTAAATTGAGTATTTGTGTGTTGGTGTTAATCTTTTCTGGTTCTTTTTCTTTTTCCCTTTCTTTCCCTTTCAGTTTCAATGAAGAGCTGCTGTAACACGCCAAAATGATTTCCCTTTGGGATTAATAAAGTCTTTTGAATCTTGAAACTGTTGTTGTGGGAATAATGAGTAAAATAACAACTGAACTGACTAGATTTTGTTGGTCAAAGATAAAGGTGACGTCAGGACTGTGCTGTTTTTCTGCTTCACTCTTGAGTGATCAGGGAAGTTTTCAGAATTTGGTCTTAGATTTTAGTGGCCAAAGGTAAAGGTCACTGTGACCTCAGGTATGTCCTCAGAAATGCCTGAAGGACTTATGACTAAACCTTTTAGAACATGTGTCTGAACAGACAAATATATTTAAACTATCACTGGTTTGCAGATGTACATACTGCAGTGCAGTTCCTCACGTT
>JAUYWH010019254.1:0-27572 GCA_034779795.1 Ctenopoma multispine
ATGGATGAGCACAAAGGTCACAACACAGTTTCAGCGGCAGCAGAAAGAAGTGAGAAGCAGCGAGAGCTCGCGGTGAGTCGACAAAAGATCCAACAGAGAATCCGTAACAAAGAAGAAGATGCAAAGACACTTCAGCAGAAGATGGAGGATATCAATTGTTCAGCTGATAAAGCCATGAGGGACAGTGAGAGGATCCTCGCAGATTTGAAGCAGCAGATCAAGTCCCGTCAGAAATGTCAAGTGGCTGGCATCGGCGAGCTCCAGGAGAAGCTGGAGCAGGAGATTGCTGAGCTGAGGAGTAAAGATGCTGAGCTGGAGCAGCTCTCACTCACGAAGGATCACATACAGTTTCTACACAGCAGCTACACTCTGCTGTCACATCTGAGTGAAGCCACAGACGCACCCAGCATAATGTGTCACCTGATGCACACTGAGCCTGAGGATGTGACAGCAGCTGCGTCAGCAGTCAGAGACAAGGTACAGGACATTCTCAATGAGGTATGGACCAAACCACTGGTGACAGTGACGGAGCTGGAGCCAAAGACCAAAGATGAACTTTTACAGTATCCATGTCAAATCACACTGGATGAAAACACAGCACATAGATGTGTCAGTGTTGAGAATGCGAGAAAAGCAGTATTTTGGGATAATAAATATCCCAGTTATGATCACCCAGACAGATTTACTTACTGGTCTCAGGTTTTGTGTAGAGAGAACCTGACTGGACGTTGTTACTGGGAGGTGAAGTGGACAGGGTGTGAAGTTTTCATAGCAGTTGCATACAAGAGTATGAGCAGAGCAGGACGTGGAAGTGCCTTTGGAAACAACGACACGTCTTGGGCACTACAATGCTTCAGTGGTGGTTATGAATTTAGACATAACAACATCAGAACTGCCATCTCAGGCTTCCAGGCATCCACAATAGGAGTGTTTCTGGATCATAGTGCAGGTATTTTGTCTTTCTACGCTGCTGGAGTTACCAAGACTCTCCTCTACACAGTCCAGACTACATTCACTCAGCCACTCTGTGCTGGATTTGGAATGTTTTTTAACGGAGTCTCTGTTGAAATCCCACAAGGTTGAAACGTAAAGAGACAGAACCCGAAACACATGATAGGTTTCTGTCATTCTGTCTTTTAAAATGGTTTTACAAATTATGCTTTTGACTTCTTAGTATACTCTGATATGAATATAACAGTTGGAAAATGAATTACTCAAAAAGCAAATGTGAATAAACAAATATAAAAAAAGAAAAACTGTGTGGTAAATGTGAAATAGCCTAAATAAGAATGCATAACCTCAGAATATATTAGTGTAATATTTGTATGTGTATCTGCTTTGCTAACATATTTGGTTGTGCTAACAGCGCTGGGTTGTGGAATAGCGCTGCTTAATAAATAAAATGAGTTAAACATTAAGACCTCTCCTTGATCTGAATTTTTGTATTTTTTTAACCCCCGTACCGTTGTGTCTTATGTATTTTCATATTTAATCCAGATTTGTCAACTAATGTGCATTTATTTTAGTATCCTTTCTGTCTGTCGTTTTTTTAATTGACTGGGGTTGTCGCATACGAGTTAACTGACACGCAACCCCACCAATCGGGTTTATTGCTGTGCAAGTGACGTTTACACGCTCACCAATCAGCGCTGGAGAAAGGAAAAATCGAGTCAAGCCACCTCCTCCCCTGTCGACTACAGGGAGCTGCGGCACGGCTGACGTAAAGTTGCATGTCCGCTGCTAGTAGGTACCACCCGGCGACCGTAACTACTGGGTTTCGTTTTTATTTTTTTAAATAAAAATATATAGGTTCCTCTTCCAAGCGGACTGTCGTAATACTTGGGCTATCATGGCGGAAGAGATAATGAAAGGTGTGGATCAAGTCTCAGTGGGTAAGGTGAAAATAGCTTAGCCGAAGCTAGCTAGCTGCATTGGTTTTTTAGGACATGTGTGTCTTGTATATTGCATCACGTTCAGTGAAATTAGCAGTTAGCAACTAGCTAACACCGGTTTATGATTGGACTGGTTCGGCATTACCCATTCATAAGGAGCAGGTTCACAATAAACATACTTAAGTAATGATTAAAAATCACAGCTAACAACTGTGAGGCAGTTAAAGGCTAACAATTAGCCTTGACAGCTGTCAGTTTACAGTGCAGCGGCTAAGGGACTGCGTCAGTTAACCGGCCTGTGAAATCGACTTAGCTTCATAAATATACACTTTTTTTACTCAACAGACCGTGTGAAATAGTCAGCAGTCTGCTTTGATTTCTTTGTGTTAACAATCCATGCCTTTTGTCTTCCTGTGTGACAAAATGTGGAGTGTTCTCCAGCAGTTGATTGATAATTGTGGTTTAGTAATAAATGAGTTGGTAAAGCTGCAGATAGCAAAGCTCTCTCTGAAATGTTTGTCCACTTCTAATATTGCGTCATGAGGTAAAACTCTCAAACCTGGAAGTTTACTGGGAATATACATGCCTGGATTTTACTGGGGGTACCTATTATTGTTTTTTCATTGTTGCCACAAATCAACCATAACTGTGTCCTTGTATAAGAAGCTCTTAGAAGTTTCATTTAGTCAAAACTGAATAAATTAGATTTCTAATAATAGAAGCTACAATTGCGGGGTAAGGGTGGACTGTAATGAAAAGCCACAGCAGACTGTTAAATTGTATTTTATTACTTTCTGAATTTCCTACCCTGTCTGTGACTCTTTCAGTTTCTAATGGAGATGAAGAACCTCAAAAACAAATAAAAATAATTCCTGTTAAACACCTGGGAACTGTAATTTTATTATTATGTTCTGTTTTTCAGGTGAGCTGTACGTGTCGGACAAATGTGGCAGCGACCAGGATGGAGACGGCACGGAGCAGAAACCCTTCAAGACTCCTCTCAAGGTAAGTGGTCATAGAGAATAACAAAACCACTGCTGGTGACTTGGTAACATTACCATTTCAAATTGTGTTTGTCATCATTGACTTCCTGTTCTACTCATGGAGTTGATGCAGATGCAGAACAGAGGATTTAACAGTTGAAAGTTCACTTTCACTTATCTGGTATTGTTGATTGATTGGTATTGGTTCCATTAGTGTTTCTAATCAAATCCTTGCAGGCTCTGCTGTTTACTGGAAAGGAGCCGTTCCCAACCATCTATGTAGAATCACAGAAGGACGGAGAGGTTGGTAGAAATATTTCACCTGTATCAATTCACTATCTGTAGATCTTGGAGCAGCTTCAATTCACTATGTTGTGTTTCCTTCTCCCTCAGCGTTGGGCAGTGATCTCTAAGACGCAGATGAAGAATGCAAAGAAGGCCTTTAACCGGGAGCAGATGAAGAGTGATGCTAAAGAAAAAAAGGAGGTGTGTGTGTTCCACATTTCTCAGTACATCAGCTCCTGCAAGAAGAACATACAGTATTTTGAGCAACGACATGTTTTTTCCTGCCATCAGCAAATCATATGTCCCTATGTGCAGTTCTGCAGTACCTGAACTCAAATAGACGAAGAAGCAGCTGTAGTGTCTTTAAATCTTTGCTCTACATTTGCTGTGCAGGCAGAGGACAATGAGCGAAGAGAGAAGAACCTAGAAGAAGCCAAAACGATCATCATTGAAAAGGACTCCAGCCTGCCTGAGCCTGACACGGTCAGTCTTTCCATTTCACATAATCTGTGCTCTTAAAGTAGTCTTAATGTTCTCATTGTTACTGAAAATAACAACTATAAATTTTTAAATGGTGATTTTCTTTTTTCCACGTTTTAACCCGGTTAGCTGTATACCTAGTACATTCATGCACGTTAAATGGTTTGTATTGCATTAAAAGTAGCTACAGACATTTCAACTAGGTGTGTATGGTTCTTCAAATCCATGGTTTAGTACAGTCCTCAGACCAGTTTTTGTATTTTGGGGGAGTTGGGCCTCTTGAAACACAGATGACCTACACTCTGTACTATCGCTGAACAATTTGTGATCATAAAGCAACAGTTAATGAATGCTTTGTATTATGTGTTGTTATTATATAATTAGAATTTTTACATATATATTACTCAACTGTTGTGGATGCATCAGAAGTGTTGCAGTTGTTGACAGGAACATTACTGAATAATGTGGCTGTGCTATGTTAAATTCAGCGTAAAGTTCTATTCTACAAAATTGTTTGCTTGCTAGCAAAGCCCGTTAGCATCCTGTCACACAGTCAGGCAGTACATGTATTATAATGTATTATAATTTATTAAATTATTTTGACACTTTGCGACATTTGTGTGAGATGTATACATAAAGAGACTGATCTGTCATATCTGATACATGACATCCTACAGTTAAGTAGTCAACTAAACTTCTAAATCTCCTACCCACACCTGTAAAACCCAGTAAATAACATGTTGTGTACAAAAACTATAAGAGAACCTGGTTTCAGACAAAGATTAGATTGCTGAAAGTAGCTGATACCTTTAAGCATGGTTACTGGACTACTTCTGGATAATCCACCATCTTATCAGCAGTCTTTGAGTTTGTTTGTCTCAGAAACTAAAAAAAGTATACTATTGCATCTGGTATAATGAGCCGACCATTTCCTGGCTATGAGCTGTATTTCAAGTCTTTGTGTTAAGGAAAGCTAATGTGGTGCTGACTGAAGAGACAGACATGAGAGCGATATTGATCTTCTCATCTAGCAACATGAAAACTATTCAATTCCCAAAACATATTGTTCACACACTGCTTATATTTCAAGTGAGAAGTTCTGACATATAATACAAACACTAAATATATTTCTGTGATCTGATGTGCAGGTTAAAATCCAGCATCTCGAGTCAAAGCGAGGTCAAAGAGTCAGAGTGTTTGGATGGGTGCATCGTCTTAGGAGACAAGGTGAGAAGCATGAAAATGAAAATGGGTTTTCATTTTTTGTTGCTCATAAGGATTTGAATTTTTTTTAAAAAGGAATCAAACTCCTCAGTGTGAAGATGGTTCCTGTGTCTGGCTTCAGACAACATATGATGTCTAAATATCTGTTAATCAGAATTTTTGGTTCTTCTTCAGGGAAGAACCTGATGTTCATCGTTCTGAGAGATGGAACCGGTTTCCTCCAGTGTGTCCTGTCTGATAAACTGGTACGTGTTTGGTCTTCATTTATGTTATATAACAAAGTAAAGACATTATGCTTGTACTTTAAAAAGTGTGTGAGTGAAGGGGAAGGACTCATTTGTAGTTTTTGGTATAGTTTATTGTGTACTTCAAGAAGTTTAGGGTTTCATACATGCAAGTACATTCTCATCTCTGACTGAGATTATATTTACCACTTAGTGCTGCTCAATGTTGTTTTCTTGTCTTCAGTGCCAGTGCTACCACGGCTTGGTGTTGTCCACTGAGAGTACTGTTGCTCTGTACGGGACTGTCACTCCAGTTCCTGAGGGGAAACAGGTAAACGCACCTCCTGCAACTGTATTATTCACATAGTTCTATTCTTTTGTATCGTGCTCGTGTGTGTCTGTGTGTGTGTGTCTGTGTGTGTGTGTCTGTGTGTGTGTGTCTGTGTGTGGTCTGCAGTTCCAGTTCTTGTTCAGCTAAATCCGGTTACACAGGAAATCAGCTATGTTTACAATTAATGGATTAGTTTGTTAGTTAGTTTCACTTTCAGTCTTTTTGAATACAGAGGTGCAACTTTCCACTGCTCTGCTGTCACAAGATACACTATATCGTCTTAACACACACACACACACACACACACACACACACACACACACACACACACACACACAAAATTTAATGGCTTCAATTCTTCTGGGAAGTTCCTCCACATTAAATTTGCTCATCTATGTCCTCGTGGACCTTGCTTTGTGCACGGGATTCATTGACTTGGAGTGGTGTTTGTCAATATAGTGCACCTTACCTAAAATTATTACTTTAATCATCGTCAGTTTTCCTTCTCTGAGAAGAGTTATTTTATTGTATTTTATTGTTCAGTACCCCTTTTTGACAACACTTGGTGCTTGTGCTGGTTCAAAGTTGGAACCATACTACAAGTTCTGCTTTGCCTTTTGCCTCTTGGAGAAGAAGGGATACAAGACAAGAAGCCTTTTCCTTCCCTTTTATTACCAAAACAGAAAGGTCTTTTCCTGAGTTCTTGTCTTCCTCTCCCAGGCACCGGGGGGCCACGAGCTGCACTGTGACTTCTGGGAGCTGATTGGTTTGGCTCCAGCAGGCGGCGCTGACAATCTGCTGAACGAAGAGTCAGACGTAGACGTCCAGCTGAACAACCGACACATGCTGATCAGAGGGGAGAACATCTCCAAGATCCTGCGAGTCCGATCCACCGTCACACAGTGCTTCAGGGACCACTTCTTCAGCCGTGGATACTATGAGGTGAGGCACAGTGACACTGATGATTTTCAAATATAGTTATTATTTTTCATCTTTAAAAACAAGTAGTGTAAAATAACATGCAGCTGGTAGGCTTCTCACTTTTACCTGGTAGAGACTTATATTTTTGGATGTTAAAGTGACTATATGGGCTTCCAGGTCGCTGAAAATCAGTAAGTAAGTTTACTTTACAGTCTGCAGTCTTTAGCTGATTATATCTTTGAATTGGTGAGCAGTAGCATTTGATTTCCACATTTTATCAAATATGACTCTAGTAACTAATCTGCTTATCAAATCACTTATTGAATATTTCAAAAGTTATGTTTTAAGTTAAATACATATTTCAGTCCTAGTGCATTTGGCCAAGTGTGTAAAACTGATAGTAAACAGTAGCTTACTATCAGCTGTTTGTAGCAACACCTTTTAAAAACAACAACATAAGAGCTGCTTATGTGTCTGACAGTGCAAATAAGGTCATGTTAATTAAGAAATGATTCATAAAGGCGTGTTTCCCATTTGAATGCTTTTAATGTGAAGCAGCAGCAGGTCGTGTTTGCTTGGATCAGCTCTGCTACAGCTGCAGGATAGTTAACAATAAACACAATGAGAGAAATGTATTTATGAATCCCTTATACACTGGAATTTCATTACAAATCACACTGTTGTAGTTACACAGCCTCATTCTGAACAACATCCCAGCTTTTAATTTGTGAAACAGTTTAACTTTAAGGACCAAGGACGGAAATAAAACTATCAACTCTAATCAAATACTGTGGGCTGAGTATAGACACTAGAACAGTCAAACATTTCTGTTTTTGTTTGGTCCTTTAAAAAAATCATCTACAGCTTAAGTAGTTAGTGAACACCCTGCTGTCTCTGTGTGTGGATTATGACAGGCATAATGTCCGTTGCTGTTTTTTCTTGGGCAGATCACTCCTCCAACCCTGGTGCAGACTCAGGTGGAGGGTGGCTCCACGCTGTTTAACCTCAACTACTTTGGCGAGCAGGCGTACCTCACGCAGTCCTCGCAGCTCTACCTGGAGACCTGCATACCTGCACTGGGCGACACCTTCTGCATCGCCCAGTCATACCGGGCCGAGCAGTCTCGTACCCGCAGACACCTGTCAGAGTGAGTAGCTCCTAGCTAGTTTTTCAGTTCACATGATGTCATCTGTGAGAGTTCCAGAAGAGCAGGGTGACCAAGACCCTGCAACTGCAAAAGCATCCAGTTCAATAAAAATATTGCTGGCGGGGTTTGATGGTGACTACAGAAGCTCCAGTCAGGAGAGAGTTACAATAGTCTAGTTTAGAGGTGACCATTGCCTGGACGAGGAGCTGTGTAGCCTGTTGTGAGAGAAAAGGTCTAACCTTTTGAATGTTGTAGAGAGTGAACCTGCAGGACCTGGAGATCGCTGCTCAGTTTGTCATCTGTCAAAACCCCAAGGCTTTTCGCAGACTCCGTAGGTGTTAGCAGTAGTGAGTCAATTTGAATAGAGATGTTATGCTAAAGAGGGCGAGCCAGAAAGATCAGACTCTCAGTTCAAGTTCAATTGGAGGTGTCCATGCATCCATGCTGATATGTCAGAGATACAGGATGAAATTTTATTTGAAATAGTGGTATCTTCTGGTGGGAAAGACAGATAGAGCTGAGTGTCGTCAGCATGAGAGTGGTAGGAAAAGCCATGGGATTGGATGATGTGAGCGAGTGTATAGTGAGAAAAGAAGGGGGCCAAGGACAGAGCCTTTTTGAACCCCTGTGGTTACCTTAAAGACTGTAGATGTCTCACCTCCGCATGATACCTGGAAGTTCCTGTCTTGAGGATAGGAAGAGAACCAATTATGGTTCCTTTAATTTCTAAATCTGACAGGGTGGTGAAAAGATCATATTATTGCAATTACATCACAGTCACAGACTTCAAATTTTGAATTGTCCTCAAACTGAGCGTGGAGTCCACGTGCCTTCAGACTAATGGACTGTTGATGTTCTCAGGTACACTCACATTGAGGCAGAGTGTCCCTTCATAACGTTTGAGGACCTGCTGAACAGGCTGGAGGATCTGGTGTGTGACGTGGTGCACCGGGTGCTCAAATCCCCCGCCGCTGAGCTGCTCTATGACATCAACCCGGTAAATCCCAATATGTTAGTGTATGGTTTTATCAGCAGAGTTGACAAGAATAATTTGTTAGTAATGTTGATATTTTCTTCGGTGGTGATGTTTACAGAACTTCAAAGCGCCCAAGAGGCCGTTCAAGAGGATGAACTACAGTGAAGCCATCGAGTGGCTCAGAGAGCACGACGTCAAGAAGGATGACGGCTCCTACTACGAGTTTGGAGAGGTAGAGAAGAACTGAACCCACATATCCAACAAATTATTTACAATTTACAATGAAATATTATCACATGGAACATATAAAATGTACTTGCAATTAATGGTTTCTTGTTGGTATAAATTCAAATCTTCCATTAGACCATCCCTGGTTAACTCCCATGTCTTTAAACTCAACATGCTTTCTGCTGTAAATGTGTTGAGCACAGATGACTCACTCACACTGTATTCTCAGAATCTCCAGAGCCACAAAAGACATTATACAACTGTCACAGTTATAGTTTAATGTTTAGACCATTTGTGTCACTGCATAGATTTTTTTTTCTTCCGTCAGTGTACTTCATTATCATTTTGTAATTATTACAGCATTGTAAATAAAGACTGGGTTTTTGGCAATAATGAGAAATAGTTTTTAATTAGTTACTGTTTTGTAATCGTGACCTCGATATGATAATTGAATTATCTTTTGACTTATCTCTTTCCCTCCTTGTCATTTCTGTCTGCGTGACTCTGTCAGGACATCCCTGAGGCTCCAGAGAGGTTGATGACGGACGCCATCAATGAGACCATCCTACTGTGTCGTTTCCCAGCTGAGATCAAATCCTTCTACATGCAGCGGTGCGCCGAGGACAAACGCCTCACTGAGTCGGTACGAAACTTAGACCTAAACCTGTCTTTGGTCTGTCATTAGGCAATAAAACAAAAAGCTAGAAAAGAAGCCGCACAAATTTGGCTGCAGTCGTGCAAACCCAGATAGCTGGTAATGGACAGACTGACTCCTCTGTGTATCTAACATCCACTAACTGATGGTTTCATGTGGCAGGTTGATGTGTTGATGCCAAATGTTGGTGAGATCGTTGGGGGCTCGATGCGTATCTGGGACTCTGAGGAACTGCTGGAGGGATACAAGAGGGAGGGAATCGATCCGACCCCGTACTACTGGTACACCGACCAGGTAAAGGAAGAACTGAGTGCACTCGTGTTGTGACATGTTGAAAATATCTTTTCAGTGTGCATTAACAAGCTGCTGTGCGTGTTTCAGAGGAAGTACGGCACATGTCCTCACGGTGGTTACGGTCTGGGTCTGGAGCGTTTCCTCACCTGGCTGCTGAACAGACATCACATCAGAGACGTCTGCCTGTACCCGCGATTTATCCAGCGCTGCCGACCATGAGCACACACATTCACACACGATTCTGGAGCTGGCATGTGGCAGCGCTTTGTGAGCCATTTAATGTGTTGTTAAGTCAAATAACTCAAAAAATAATGTCAGTGTTTCGTCCCTGCAGCAGATTTATTCTCTGACGATGACAGAAATGCTTTACTCATGAGTCAAATCCTAAAACTGATTATTTCTGCCAGTGAGGATGCTCAGTGATTATTCAACATGTTACAAACACTGTAGCTGTATTCAGTTTTTCTTACTTACTGTTTGTTTTATGAAAATTATCCAGAAGGATGTGTAAACATGAAAGATTAATTAAAATAATTACATTCCTACGGAAATGTGTAATAAAATAAACTGTAAGTTGAATTTTGAAGTCTTCAACATTTTATGTTATTAACTGTTCAGCATACAAACTACATTTCAGATCATTAGTTATCTGCTGTCATTACCTTTACTCAACTATGTTTCAAAATAAATCGAGGAACCAATCACTGCACTTGGTGGATCAGCAACAGTTTTCTGAAATCTGAAAAAAAAAAAAAGGAATCTAGAATTCCAAGCTCTGCTTCAACACTTAGAGACACACACACACACACACACACAGAGCTACAGCCATCACAGCAATACTGGATGATCACCAGTCTGACTCTTTGGTGGATGCGTCCTGAAATACAACGAACAAATGATGATGTCATGGGTGGTGTTGAATAGTGATGTAGGAGTCAGCCTCAGGGGTCTCATCATGTTCGATCACTTCCTCTGCAAATACTCCTCTACTCCGTAAACTGCATCTAAATAAAATGTGATTCTAACAAATGGTTGTTGGATGTTTTCATTTCTTAAAAATCTTAATCTTGAAAATGCTAAAAGATTTCAAAGTGTACAGAATAGAAACTATTGTACAGCCAGCGAATGGGAAATCCCATTGTCTCACAGACCGACTCCATGTGATGACGCTTCATTGTGTTTGTTTGTTTAAATGCAGTATGTGGTTCATTCTCGCAAAGAGGAAGAAGGAAATCTGAACAGGTTACAAAACTGCATGCTTGGTTTTTAACATCACATCCGCCTCGAGGGAATTTTATTTTTCCAGTTTCATGTCTCTGTGTTGCTTTTTAACGTGTTGTAAAAAAGGAATACTGACACATAAAAGTGGTTTGAAATCAATTTTTCACAAAACACTTTGAATTAAGTGCAATAGCACTGACATGTCTGAACCAGTTCATTTAAATCTTTCATTTTTGCATTGCCTTTAGATTTAGTGAAGGTGTGTTGACAAGTCGTCCTGATCCAGAGGCAGCGAATGCAGGGTCCAAGTCAGTCAAGTCACTGTTCAGAAAGTTTGCCGTCATTGGTTGAGCTATGAATTCTGAGATGTGAGAAGCAAACTCACCACTTACTGAAGACACCGGTTCACTTACGTTTGCCACACACAAGTATTTAAGATTGGATAATAAAAAAGAATGATTGTATTTGTTGTTTAATTGGGGTCTCTGTCTATTTTTCTCTAGTTTTTAATAGAGATCATGTTTTAGATTATATTTACGCAAACTATTTGAAGTTCGTGAGACCACATAGTGCAGGTTACTAGAAGGTTTGACAAAAAACATGAGGACACTTGTCACACACAGTTTTTTCAGGTTTTCTTATTGTAATCATCACTTCACAGACACTCTTCCTCCCCCACCCCTTCTTTCTTTTGTCTCTTCCCTCCTTCCTTACTGGACCTGACTGACGTCTGTGCTCTGACTGATTAACTATCTCTCCAAACACACACACACACACACACACACACACACACACACACAGAGTCTCTGTGGGCGTGTCAGGCACGAGCATGGGCGGGATTATCTTGTAATTCAGACGAACGTTGATGTGACGTCATACTAAGATAACAACTGTGCGTCAAGTTAATCATTTTAAAGAAGCGTGTGACCGGAAATGTGGTAAAATCATCTCAACAATAAAAGCACAGAAGTAAAGACGTAAAACTTCATTTTAGTTCTAAAACCAAAATGTTGTGTGTTTGAATGCATTGTGTGGATAAAAACATTCAACAGAGTAGTTTTATTAAAGTTTTATTGTAATGTTTGTCTAATATATATAAAATGTGTCCTTTCAGTCCTGTGTGTATTGTTTACAGACACAGGCCTATTTAATGTTAGTGTTTTATCTATCTAAAATATATTTATTTTTGATGGACAGAGGCCTTTAAATGTTTCCTTCCTTCCACAACCATATATTTATCATTGAGATTGAAATTCTGTTATCATTTAATTATTTCTTTATACTTTCTTTATATTTTACAGTTTCTATCTGTGCACAGTTTATCTGTTATTCACTCATTATTGTTAAACCATGTTTTACTTTTTATTAGAGAAGTAACGGAGCAGTCGTTTTGTCTTGTTTTTTGTTCTTTACTGAAACATATGAAAATACTAATTACAGTTCCACACAATTGCCGGGATACTTCAAATCTTTGACAATATATTACTAAAACTGAATTGAATTAAATTATTGATTTATCTCAATATTAAGACACATAACAATGATTAAATCGATAAATAACAGATAGATATGTTACAAATTACTGGGCCAACTGTTCAGCTCTTTTCTAAAATGATGCATCATCCTACGGTTTTTTTCGTCAGTGGTTTTATTTTGAAACTGAAAACCAGAAACACTAGAGTTGTTCCTGAAACTTGACAGAAGTCCAAGCAGCCAGCCGGTAGTAGCTGAAGGAATCTGGCTGACACCTCGGACTGGCCAGCGACTCAGTCACTGAGCTACAGCCGCTGAGAGCTGAAACAAGCAGCCTTCATTTCAGCGGGAGGACGGACTTTTAGCAGCAGTGCTAACAGGAAACTACTACGATGGCAGTCCTGGGCAGCGCCGGTCGCTTGATTCAGTGTGAGTGTGACTGTGAGGCTAACTTAGCCTAATGAGAGGTGTGCAGGGAAACCTTCAAGTTCAGCGTTTGAGCTTTG
This sequence comes from Ctenopoma multispine, assembly GCA_034779795.1. NCBI lineage: Eukaryota > Metazoa > Chordata > Actinopteri > Anabantiformes > Anabantidae > Ctenopoma > Ctenopoma multispine. Next base: position 12,841 of record JAUYWH010019254.1, read on the forward strand.
AGCCTAATGTGACGGAGTAAAGTGTCCCGCTCGCTCTGTGGAGCAGTTTAAATGCAGTTTCAAGTGACGGGGCGCCGCTGTTTGCTGTAACGTGGTTTAAACTCTGTTACACGCCTCTGACATTGGCGTCAACATGTCGTAAATGGAAGTTAAGTTAGAAAGAATGCGAAGACACAACTTCCTGCCGGGACGTTCACAGCACAGCCGCCGTTGTACCCCAACATCTATTACTTATGTTATTGACTTTTAATAGTATCCGCATGTCTTTATACAACGCTGTTGTACTATTTTGTCCATATTTCCTATTTGAGAAGTACAGAATCCCCATATTTGTAGACATTTTACCGCTCAAATGCTTTTATTTTTCAGACAAATGACCGCGTTTCCTGTTAGACGGCCGCTAACAGGCGGCGATTGACGCAGCTCAATATTACTGTAGGTTACTGTTAAATGTTAATGTTATATAATGGACTTATCCCGTACTTGTGCTGCATTTAGTAACATCCAGTGGGTCCACAAATACTACACATGGCCGTTAACGCTCCGTGTTTTCACGATAAGTTACAGAGAACTGAACATTTTTCACGGAGTTACACAATTCCAGCGTTGTGAACTTGCATAATATCGCAAGGCCTCCTGGCGGCGCGTCAGGGTACTGCAGCCCGCGTTATGAAAGTAAATGTCATTGCACAGTATAGAGCTGTTAGTACAAACTGTGTAACCACATAAAACCGGAAGACCTCGGTGTCTGTGGGTCCTTTCTTATTTCACACATTGCTGCTGACATGACAGTGATTCTGTTTATTCCAGTCACTTACAGTGACCTCATGTGAAAGGTCATTAGAGAGGGAGCCTCTGCACCCTGCTGTCTTCTCTCTCTCTGCCCTGTAAACACAACTTCAGCTCATCAAGCTAAAATAAAAAAAAGATAATGAGATGGAGAAATGTGTGAGAGATGATTGAATGACTGAAAGGCCTCTTGTTCTCTCTTTGCTGTTTAGTTACCAGGAGCAGTGTCAGTCTGAGTGTGAGGAGACGCTCCACTGCTGCTGCGTTAGCCCAGACCGCGACTCCAGAAACACAAGAGAACAGGTGACACACATGAACACACGCGCTGCTGGGCCTGGCATTTATTGCACACACACATCGTGATAACTGTTATATGAAGCACAGCAGAGCTTTACAGGGCCTGCTGCAACTTTTTAACACATTGACCAGGGAGTGATGTGGAAATTGTTTGATGATGAGAAATCAGCTGGAAGTCCTGATAATATCATTTCACTCAGCAACAGTAATAATTACATTTGTTAATGTAGATCAGAAAGGGATGAACTTGATGGTTCTCATTTCCTTCTCACTTTGTACTGTAAGCATTTTCCACTGGAAAGAAAAAGTAATGACACTGTTTTTCAATTCCCTGGGTTTTCTGCATAAATTGGTCGTGAAATGTGAATATCGTGAAATATCAACTAACACAATATTTCTAAGCTAATAAAACACAAAGAGTGCCGATCTTTTAGGTACTGAACATAACCATGAAACATACAGCGTCGTGACGGAAAAAGTAAGTGAAACAGTGTTTTACTAACTGGTTGAACCACGTTTGACAGCTTCCTTAAAGAACTGGTTCAGCTCAGTCATATTCTCTGGAAGTCTGAATTTCATTCCACAGCATCTCTGTTAGGTTTAGGTTCAGGCGCTGACTGGAGTCAGGGTGGTCTTTAACAAGCTTCACGTGTACGGCAGTTTTATTGGGGGGAGAGAACACGCAACACAATGTACTTTATGGCATAAAAAGAAAACCACGTTCCATTTATTTCATGACCAATTCATCCAAAAACAGGAAATTGCAAACTGCGCTGTTAATTTTTCTTGTGACTGAACTTTTGAAGCTATTTGAATCTTTGAAGCAGGCTGTTTCGTCCATTTCTGCTTGATCAGTATATGAAGTGTTTTGCAGCTCAAATGTTTTCTTTTAATGAAATAAAACAGTTAAATGTTTTTGTCTCATTTCTTGCTTGAGTTGCTTAATTGCTTGAGCTAAAAGAGGCTGGTGGGACAAGCTTAGAAAACATTAGCTGCTGACAGTAGGGCAGCATTAGTTAAGTTCTGATCCAACACATTTGTAGAGCTATGATAATCAACATATCTTTGTGGGGCTCGAGTCATTGTTGGCTATAAATGATGGTAAATCTGTGGCGTCTGCAGGAAACCTAAGACGGGCATCCTGATGCTGAACATGGGAGGACCCGAGAAACTAGAAGATGTTCACGACTTCCTGCTGCGGCTCTTCATGGACACAGACCTGATGAAACTCCCTGTACAGAAGTAGGCAGCATAGACACACACACACACACACTTGTACAGATTGTCTAACGTTTTAAAAATGAACCCACATTCTTTTTGAATGATTCATTTTAGTTAAAATAAATAAATACATTTTGCACAGTAAGAAAACATGAGTTTGTATTTACCTAATATAATATTAAGACTTGCTACGATTGATGATTTTTCATATGTCTTCACGTGCAACTGTATAGTGTTTATAGTTTATATATCTAAGCTTGGGAGCCTGACGTCACTCTCACTCACTGCAGTTAACGTGGAAACACTTTCAGTCATGACGAGGCAAAAGCTGAAGGCCGCACTGGTCCCAACAAGCACGAATGGAAATGAACCAATGGTTAAAGAGACACGGCGAAACATCCAGAATATTACAAAACCTGTGTTTTCAATGCTGCTGCAACCTGCTCACACTGCATAAATCATCAGTCTGGATTAGACTTTCTCTCCTCTCACTATATCTGATCCATAGACTTTGTTCCCTTTGTGTGTGTTTGTTCAGGGATACAAAGACTATAGCCAGAGACTTTAACAGCTAAAATTACCACTGCAAAGGGTAGCTGAGGAAATTTGATCCTTCCACTCACTGTAGGACACACACACACACACACACACTCAGTTCAGAGAGTGTGTAAACATTTGTTGATGCGTTTCAGACGCAGCACATACTGAATGCGTGTGACACGTTTTAGTTATTTTTGAAGAGGACAAATGAGGAAGGTGTTTGGGTCACAGCGCTCTGCTGTGACTCTGGTTCATAATAACTGAAGGTGAAACAAAAAGAAAACACTGTCAGATACCAGCAGCTGCTCTGTTTTTGCTCTCAGAGAGGCTGATTAATCCTTTTATGACCCCTCACCTTTATTTCAGGACCCCTCCAGGCTTTGTTTTGTTTCTCTATTGAACCGTCTTTATTCACATGAGGCTGTGGCTGCAGCTTACTTCAAACGTTAGGAACCAGAATCACGATTTGATCACAGCACATCTGATTTGCTGTGTGACTTCAAACTGAGAAGGTGCATTGTTTATCGTTGAGTTTGTTTTTCTTGCCGCTTTCTTTTTTGTGGATGTGACAGGAATGTATTTGCGTGGCCCCTGTGGGGCTAAAGCTGCCCGTACACAGACTTGATTGTTGTTGTTTAGCAGACTTGTTCCTCTCTCATTAACAGTCAAAATGTTTGAATGTCAAACACTTGGCTGATCAGCCATCTGGTTAACACAGTGGTGTCCAGCATTTATCTCCGAGCAGCTCTGTGCCTCAGTGCAGCCTCGCAGAGCAGCTACAGTTTCAGTCTTGTTTCCTGTTCAGTTGTGTTGTGAGTGAGAACAGAAGTAACCGCAAGGATACTGTGTCTTGTCCATGAAACATGTGGCCAGGAGCCAGGCACTGACCCTGGAGTTCACAGACGACCACTCTACCAGCTGATCCACAGCTGCCTCATTCATAGTGTCGTGTGATCTGTGGGAGTCCTGCGACTTTCAGTTACATTTAGACGCACGCCACATGTTGCAGCGCACCGCTGTGGTTGCTATTCAGCAACACACACTGTGGAAAACGAACGAGAAGGCGTCAGATGCAGTTTCAGTTCAAATGTCTGTTAACGTGCTGTGATTAAAAGGAGCGCTGCAGTCAGTAACGCTTCCAACGTGTCCTCTCCTCTGCAGTAAACTCGGCCCATTCATAGCCAAGCGCCGCACGCCGAAGATCCAGGAGCAGTACAGCAAGATCGGAGGAGGCTCGCCCATAAAACACTGGACCTCCATGCAAGGGGAGGGCATGGTAAAGCTGCTGGACGAGATGAGTCCTGAGACGGGTGAGACAGTGGGACGTTCATCCTGCTCGTTGGTGAATCGTTTGTGTTTTTGTGCTTTTGTACTGATCTGAGAACTCGTTTTGCTGCCAGCAGCCGAAACCTGTGTGTGAGGTAGAGATAGTGACAGAGTGAAGGAGTGTCTCAACACGCTGGCACTGATAAGGACACCAACAGCACAGCTGAACATATGAGTCGGTTCACTCCTTCAAACCATCTTTAATAATAATCTCTGTAGAATCGTCCTTTCATTATTAGATCATTCAGCCGTTCAAATCAAACTGTAAACCCTGTGTTAAATGTGGCCACATTCAGCTGAGCAAAAAAAAAAAGATTTTATAAACCAAAGTCTGACATTTATTGATTGTCTGTCTCATCAGCTCCTCACAAGTTCTACATTGGTTTCCGGTACGTTCAGCCGCTGACAGAGGAGGCCATCGTAGAGATGGAGAAAGACGGAGTGGAGAGAGCTGTGGCCTTCACACAGTATCCTCAGTACAGCTGCTCCACCACAGGTGAGTATTATAAAACACGTCCAACTAATTATACGTAATCCAAACACTGTGACCACCTCACGCCTGCATAATAGCAGCTGGTTCATTGTGAGCCACCAAAACACCCATCGAATCTCAGACATCTGAAAGAAGACTGTAGTGTCAAGCACCTAGATCTGAGCAGCAGATGCTTTTAGTCCTGTAAGTAGTGAGAACTTATTCCACTACACCCCCCCAGCACCTGTTCAGACAGTCTTTCAGTATTATTTCCCCTAGTGAAGCCCTGCATGTTTGGGCATCGAGCTCACAGCAACTAGGCGGGGTAAGGGTTAGGATGGGTGTCACAACCAAACTTTATAGTCAGAGTTTGTAGCGTTTCATCAGCATGTGATACATAGGGTTTGACCGTTTCTGATTGGTTAGAAGTAAAAACTTTAGATTTCCTCCTGTTTGCCTGCCAACGTTGTTGTGTTCAGTCTGTGTCACAGGAGGCTGTGACAGCACCTCACCGCTGCCACATTCACATAAAATACCTTAAAATACTGCAGCTCTGCGGCATTTCAGTGAAGAAAAGACTGGATTTTAATGGACTTCATTTTAGTTGATGCCAAACCTAACGTTTAGTTTTTTTTTGTTTGGTGCGTACACAGGCAGCAGTCTCAACGCCATCTACCGTTACTACAGCAACAGGGGTGACAGGCCAAAAATGCGCTGGAGTGTCATCGACCGGTGGCCCACACACCCTCTGCTGGTGGAGGTTAGACACACACACACACACACACACTGTGAAGCCGGTGCCCACCGGGCTTCTCTTCCTCTCTTAAAGAACAAAAAGTCAAATGTTGGGCGTAAAGAATCAACAGCTGGTAACCATAGTAACTAACTGTGTTTTCAGATGTTAGCATGCACATGATGCTTTCAGAGAAACAGTCAGGAGTTTTGTTATGTCAGCCGCCGAAAATTAGATTTTATCTCCTAAATATTAGAGACAAAATCTAATCTGTGTGTTTAGTGTTTTGCAGAACACGTCAGTAATGAGCTGATGAAGTTCCCGGAAGAGAAGAGAGATGATGTTGTCATCCTGTTCTCAGCACACTCACTCCCTCTGGCTGTAAGTACAAACTGCTACCACTACTGCTAAATACTACGACCACTGCTAAAAATACTGCTCACTGTCCTGATACACATAACACTATCTGTCGTCTGTTTACTTAAAGTTAAGTCTAAGTGTAGGCTTTTACCAGCTAATGTAGAACTGGTCCTTGAGTTTACTTGTGTGTGTTTTCTCTCTTATGTGTGTGTGTGCAGGTTGTAAACAGAGGAGACCCGTACCCACAGGAAGTGGGAGCCACAGTCCAGAGAGTCATGGAGAGACTGGGACACTGTAACCCCTTCAGACTGGTGTGGCAGTCCAGGGTGAGCACACGCACACACACACACAGACAGATTCAACAGTTATTAATGAACCAATGGTGCCGTCTAGTGGTTAATAACTGAAACTGAAACAACACTACAACAATACATATATGATACAGTTACAGTACAGCTCAGACTGTATTGATGCTGGATTAACCATGTCTGGCCACAGCCAGCAATGTTTAGTGTAATTTCAGGTGTGATGTATGTCTTAAATCTTAAATAATGACCAAGTGAAAACATATAATTGGATTATTTTATTTATTTATTTTTATTAATCAAAAATTAAAAAAGGGAAGTATTTCATTCAGACCCTTTGATCTGTTTTATCTTGTGGTCGGGTCGGCACAGTGGATCATTGTCCGCATATTAATTTGTCACAGATTTTATGCCTGTAGTAACTAGAGTACACTGGCTTGTGCAATCTCAGTGGCCAAGGTTTTTTGTGGACACTTTGAGGGTTCAGAAGTGTGTTGACATATGGACTTATGGTCCACGTGCATCCTGTTAGATTAAAATTTCTCCTGATGCGTTGAGGAAGTCCCACAGTTCACACGTTATGTCAGGTCAAAAACCAAGACATGAAGTTCACACACTAATATTTTGGGGTGTGGAATAGAGCAGATCAGATCTTTCTAGAGTTGGCCATCAAGTCAAACTGAGAGACTAGACAAGAAGGACGTTGATCAGGGAGGTGACCAGTAACCTGTTAGTCACTGTGACAGAGCTTTGGGAGTTCTCTACACAGATACACAGATCTGACAGAAGGACATGTCAGTAACACTCAATCAGGTCTTTACATTAGAGTGGTTAGATGGACGCCACAGTTGTGTCTGTTTGGTGTCTTTGGGCAGAGCTCCAAACTTCACGCTTCACATATGCGATGGCATCTACACTGTGAAACTTTGTAGTGGCAACATGACGCTGTGGTAGAGACCAGGGCAGGATGGTGGACATGAATCAGGCACAGTTTTCTACTTCCACATGATGACCTCCCTGTAGCTCAGTGTTTTTCGAACTGACTATTTCAATGTCACCACAAGATGGAGCCACGTGTCTGTTTAATACGGCAGTGAACCTCTAGTTTAAAGAGAAGTGGTCTAGTAGAGCATAATGATTAAACAGACACGAGGATTGGTGTGAAGATCTCATTTGTAATGCAGTATTTTGAAGAATTCATTTGAAGCTCTGGTCTTCAGAAAATGTCACATGTTTACACTTGTTTTGAAAGGTCGGATAGTTTTCACAATCCTCCTCCATGCTCACCTCTCTGGTTTGGAACGAGAAGCTCTGTGGTCAGACGCCACATTTTTAGATCCGTAAAACAAAATGTAGTTAGTGCTCAGTGTAGCATTAAGAATCATAATCTGTTCGAGAAACATCTACATGAATTATGGAAACATGAAGAATATTTGCTGTGAGCTTTGCTCTGTATCACAGTATCCTCTTCTCACATGTTGTCTCTCAGGTGGGGCCCATGCCGTGGCTCGGCCCCCAGACGGACGAAGTCATCAAAGGTCTTTGTGAACGGGGGAAGAAGAACATCCTGCTGGTGCCGATCGCCTTCACCTCCGACCACATAGAGACATTACATGAACTCGACATAGAGTACGGACAGGTGCTGGGGGAGGAGGTAAGTACAGACAGTGTTACATAACGGTCCTGACAGGACTGTCTGAAAGTTGTCTCAAATGTTCAAGACTCTGTTGTGTAAAGGACCATTCAGGTGTTTATTGGACATTGGTGGAAGAAGTATGTTGATTACAAGTAAGAATAGCAATACTCCACTGTAGAAGTACTCTGTTACAAGTAAAAGTCCACCTGAGTAAAGGCTAAGTAACAAAAGTGGCTCATTTCACATCAAAGAGAAAACAGAGTTGAAATAGATTTGTTACTATAACTTTTCACTTGAATATTGCAGCTGGTGATGATGGAGCTTATTTAATGAGATTTTAAGCAGTTTTGAATTTAAGAATTGAAAAAGGTTAAGATTCTGATTTTGTGAATGTCTCATCCTGAATCAATAATATCATTTTAAAAACATAAAGCTTTGTATTGTTGATCAGTTTTTGATAAAAGTAACTTATCAAATAGATGAAATAAATGTAATGGAGTAAATACCTCTGAATTGTATTGAAGTTGAAGTATTGAGCAAATAATGGAAATACTCAAGTAGGAATACCTCCGAACAGTGCAGTACTTGAAGAAATACTTGTCACCAGTGTTTGGTGATTATTTTTGAAATCATCACTCGGCTTTGTGAGCTGTAGATCACATAGAAAGAAGCACTGCTGCTGTTAACTACTGTGAATTCGCAATAGAAGCTGTTATTGAACTACACTGCAAAAACTGCTTTTCTTACTTAGTATTTTTGTCTTGATTGCAGTCCAAAATCTCTAAAAATTCTTAAATCAAGATGCATTTACTAAAGTAGTAAAGGGCCATAAGATATTATGTTTTGTTTTCTGGGGAAATAAATCAAAATTAAGTGAGTTGTTGCTTAAAAAAAGCAAAATTTTCAGCCAGTGGGGTAAGAAAAATGATCTTTTTTTCTGTTTGAATTAAGATAATTTTTCTTACCCCACTGGCAGATAATTTTGCTTTTTTGCTGCACATGCGCGTGTGTGTGAAGGCACCAGTGAGATGACCAGCAATCAATCTGACTGGTGCCACAGAGAAACACTGACCTTTTTGTACTTCTTTACTTGTGAGAAACATGTCGTCAGTCAGCATGTTGTCACTAACATGTTCTCACCTATCAAACACTGTCCAGATATGTCCTCACTGTCCGTGAATATTCTCATACATGTTTTCAGTCTCGAAACATTTGCTTGTTGTTCACAATTGTGCTCATTGGGCATAAATGTCGTGTTGGTTATGCTGTCCAAAAAATCTCCTCACTGTCCAAATGTCCTGGCTTTCCTAAAAAGTCTTCATTGTCCAAATGTCACTTTCTAAGCATTTTCTAATTGTCTGAAATTGTTCTCACTTTGCAAACATGTTCTCACGAACGGTGAGAAACACGTTCCATCTTTTTCAAAACGTCACGATTGCTCAAGCTTGTCCTGATTGTCTAGAAATGTCCTCACTTTCAAACTCGTAAAGACAGAAGTGCCAGACTCTCTCTCACACACACACACACACACACACACACACACACACACACACACACACACACACACACACACACACACACAGACACACAGTATCTGGACCACTTCAGCGTGTCCAGAGTAGAGAGGAGTTTCACTCCAAAATGAAAGCTGCTGTTTGAAGTCATTGGAAAGTGAGAACAAAATACTTTTTGATTTCTTGAAATCCACTGACAGAATGAAAACACTGTTTCTCACATGCTGAACTTGATTTAATGACATTTTTCAACAGTAACTGTCTGTTGTTGGAGTTTTACACTTCTTTGATGTGCTTCTTATGAAATGTACTGAGTTTGTATCTTTGGTTCAGTTTTTAGAAAGTAGTGTGAGCACATGTTGTGTCTTTCTTCTTCTGTGGTTAGTGCGGGGTGGAGAACATCAGAAGAGCGGAGTCGCTGAATGGGAACCCTCTATTTATGAAGGTACGCCTCACACACAGAGACAACTCATGTCTACAGACATACACACATGCTGGAGGTAACTATAACATCATTTAAATGACGGCATCACATTCGGCGAGAAATCCGTAGTGAACAGGAGTGAAGGAAAGGAGGGAGCGCAGGAAGACAGGCAGGGCTCTAATAATAGAAAAGGAGACAGCAGCAGAAGGTTGTGTGAAGTAAGTGAACTCCAGGCAGGAGATGGTCAATAAATGGATTCCTCCTTCCTTCCTTCTCCCTTCCCCCGTTCTGTCCCTTGTCTCCTTTCTTCTTTACATCCCGTCTTCCTTTCCCGTCTCACCTCCCTCCTTCCCTCCATCCTCAACCCTGCAACCTTTCTCACAACAGGCAACTCCTCCAGCTGTAACAGCCTTGCACTGTGTTTGTGTGTGTGTGTGTGTGTGTGTGTGTGTGTGTGTGTGCGCGCGCGCACAAGGTTTATTAAAGGAAGGGTGCAGATCAATGGGAACCTTTAGAGCTGACTACAGTAGAACTGAACCGCCCGGCTGGCTGGCTGGTCAAACCCGCCACGCTCAGAGACCCCTCGCCGTGTGTGTGTGTGTGTGTGTGTGTGTGTGTGTGTGTGTGTGTGTGTGTGAGTGAGTGAGTGAGTGAGTGTATAAATCAATATCCAGAGGATGATTAGTTGGTAGTTACTGAAGGATGGTTTCCTCAGTGTGGTTTTAGTTTCTCAGTGAGCTGCATCAGTGTGCTGCCGTCTGCAAGCTGCAGCCACCGGAAAATAAAGAAAAATACATTTATCACAATTTTCACTGCGGAGCCTGGCTCTTCAGTTTTTGATTAATCTTCCCTCAGATTGCTAAATCATATGGTTTACTTTGGTTTTCTCTTTTCAAAGTAACATTCTTACTTTAATTTTTACAAATTTGTATACACAGTCCTTTATGATAACAAGACTGAGCAAACCCAGGTTAGCTGTGTATATCAGTTCCTTGTTTTATTGCTACACTAAGCTAATTATCTTCTTGCTGTAGCGGCATAGGCCATATAGGCTGGGGGTGGCCCACCATCCCCGCACGGGATAGATCGCAAACAAGCAGGACTGTGGCTCGTGAGGACCAGGGTTATCAAATGTGCATGGTTTTCTGTGGTGCCACCAGCTGGAGGGATGTTTAAAAAGTCTGTTACATCTAGTGTTCTCACTCTCACACAGTGTCCTCACTGTCCAAAAACATTCAGTAATGTTGCCCACAGTCTTACAGATACTAGTGCATCTAAAAAATAGAATATTGTGAAAAAGTTTTCCTTTGGTGGTTTAATGCTAAAGTGAAACTTTCATATATTATAGATTCATTACACAAACAGAAGAGCCTAAAAGTTGTTGTAGCGTCTTGCCAGTGGCAGATCATCAACCCATGGCTGCATTACACTGGTTTGTTTTAGTTGTGTTAAAACTGCAAACAATGTGTAACTAATGAAGAATATGTTCAGCACCATGGACAGTGCCCTTCATGAATGCCTCCAGGTTTGAGGAGGTGGCTATGAAAGGCCCGCTCGTACCTTCTGCGTCTCATTGACATAAACTTTCACCCCAGTCCGTGAAGGTCGGGATAGACTGTCTACGGATACAGCCAGAGAAGTAAACCAGCTGCTGGTTTCATACGTCAAACATATGTAAACAGCAGCGTCACATACTGTTTAATTCCTTTCACCTTGTGTGGGTGTGGATCTGTCAGGGCTGCTATGAACTGCTCTTAAAGTTTCAACTTAAATTATCTTGTCAAGTGATGTACAGACTTAAATTAATTGGCTAATACGTTACTATGAACTATTCCTTTAACATAAGTAGTGTTTTTATTCACTACTTACTTCCAATTGCTTCACCTAAACATATCATTTGAGTTGATGGGAGACTGTAATATGCAGGATGTGTTTGGTGTCACCAACCACTTCACTTTAAAATTTAGAAATGTAAAAGCAATATGAAATATTTTGTGAATAAAAACAGTATTTGCATAGTTGGTAGGAGTAAGAAGAAGAAAAATGAAATGCTAACTAATTTTGTTTAGTTCAAGGACATAAAAAAACATCTGACTGACAGAGAAACAACAATTTCTCTCTCTCTCTCTCTCTCTTTTGCTCTTTCTCAATACTGAATGTATGTCGTTCGTTCATTGCAGGCGCTGGCAGACCTGGTCCATTCCCACCTGAAGTCTAATGAGCCGTGCTCGCGCCAGCTGACCCTTCGCTGCCCGCTCTGCACCAACCCCACCTGTGGAGAGACCAAGGCCTTCTTCGCCAACCAGAAACTCTCATAGAAATGACACACGCGCGTACACAAACACGCACACGCTCTGAAACCTGCAGCAGGGCTACCTGTGAAGAAACCCAAGGCCTTCTTCAGTGAACAGAAGCTTCATACACGCACAGAAAATAACAGAAAACGTGACATCAAGAAATGGCTTTCTGCAAAGCCACTTTGTCCTTCATTTCATGACACCTGCTTGTCAGACAGGAGGAGCTGTTAGTTATGGTCTATTCATAGAATTAGTTGATATAAGGAAAAACATTGAATGTCACAAGATTTATTCTTTAAATGGGCCAAAGTCAACTCAACACTGGACAGATTAAAAATTTCAAATTCAATTTGATAAACGTTGAAGATGCTGTTCTTAAATATGTAAATAGGAAAGTTTAAGCTCAAATTGATCATCATATATATAAAATTTACCTTCCGACGCTAAAATTACGTGAATATTCTTGATTAGGTAAAAACCTCCACCGCACATGTGAAAACAAATGTCCTCATAAGGATTTGCAGATACTATTTGATGAAAGTCTGTGTAGGTGAAAGTCCTGATGCTGAAGCTGCTCATATCACATCAAAGCCACAGTCATTTTTTTTTATTGCAGTTCCCTTGCTTACATTCCATTTGCTTAACCCCTGCAAACCCCCCTCAGAGACCCTGTTTCTCTTCTCGCTGGTGCTACGTGAAATCAGCTACGATGGAGACGACACCACACACGCAGGATTTGATTTGTTTAATGCTTTCTCGCGCCCCACCTGTCACTTCACGCCACTAAACCTGCCAGCCAGTAAGCCCCGCCCATTCTGCTGCAATCCCTTCAATGTGATTGGTGATGGTGGTTCCTGCTAAAAATGCTGCTGCCCGATAGGTGGATAGCAACGCTGCTTCAGGAAGTGGAGCGATCACGTTTTTTGCTTTAGAATTCACATTGAGAAGGTTGAATCATGTGACTGTGGATGTTGGTTAAGTGCTGAAGAGCTTGAAAACCTGATTTCCACAATAAAACAGAATGCAGCCGTAGCCAAATTAAGATAAAAAAAACAAAAACAAAAAAAAACAAACAAAAAGAGCATCACAGGTTGGGACCTCTCAGGGTGTCATGAAATAATTTTGCCTCTCTGCGTCTGCTGATCACAAAATGAAAAGGGAAAATAAAACGATTGCTGTCACGGATTCAGCATTTATTTAAAGGTTTTCCTGTTCCCTTACTGTGAACACGCTTATCGGCTGACTGCAGCAAAAGCAGCAAAGATCACAAATACTACAGTGACACTGGAATTGGCCTTCAGTAACAAAATGCAGTATGTTTTGTTTTTTTCAAAGGATGCAGCACAGAGAGAAGTAGCATTAATGTGTCAAACATTACATATGTCGAGTGCAGAATAAAACTTTAGTCTCAGTGTTGATTGAATTGTCTGCTGACGCCTCAGTGCAGTTGTATTGTTTTATCGCTGCAGCTGGAGAAAATGTCTTGAAGGTTGCTGGTTTGATCCCACCTGCTGGCCCGTTCACTCGGGATGAGTCTCCCTAAAAATGTGTAAATGTCAAGTGTGATACCTTATATTTTCTGTGGGTTCCAGCTTGGTCTTTGAGCTCTGGCCATGTTCTCCCTGTACTGGTTTTGTCCTGTTTTACCATAATAATGTGCCTTTTACACTGGCTAACTAGAAATACTGGACTTTACGTGCTTTATATCAAATTTGCGTGTGCTTAACCAAAATGCTGACCGGAAAAATCCACCCTGAAGTCTGACTTACATGTTCCATCTCTGATATGGGCCACTGACCACGCTCTCTCTCCGTGCTTGAATTCAGATGAAAAGATGCCAACTGCTATTTCAAACTGCTGTAAATTAACTGGAACAGTAGAGTTTCAGCCATACATGCATGTATCCATACATGTTGTAAAAAACATGTTCAGATTCAAGAAGATTTTGTCATTCGACCAAGTCCTGTTTAATATTTTATTGGTCGTCCAACATGGTCGTAAAAATCGTATCCACTGGAAACCATCAACAGAGTGTGCATGAAATGAAACCAGTTGTGATAGTCGCTACATTTTTCTGCTTCCACTGTGTAATACATACACAACTGTACTTTACAGCACACAGTTCAGAGTTACTTTGTGCTTTCAGTGCTCATCCAGGGTTTGAGGGAAATAAATGGTTTGTTTTTTTAGAAAAACCTAAGCTCTGGTGTACGTCTGAAGTTAATGTTGAAAGTATGTTAAGTGATATTGGCACAGAACCTTTTTACACTGAAACGTTTTGTGCCAAGACATGACACAGGTAGGATAGTGTGGCCTCCACACAGCTTGTCAATGGGTAAGATGAAAGGGTTTCTCTGTAAATCAAACTTCAGTACACCTCTGTTAAAATGGACATGCTAATGTCTGTGACGGGTGGGTTTTTCCTGCACAAACATGTTTTCTAATTTTTTTTTTTATCATCCTCTGTGTGTTGGTTTGGACTTTTTCAGTGTGGTAAGCAGAAAATCAAGAGCTTGCGTTGGACACACGACAAAGGCGCCACATCTTTGTCGTAACGCCAACGTATTGTTGCTTGTTGTTCGGGATTTATTTATTTCAATTTTTAATTGTGTTTGAGAGACATGGTATTAACAGTGTGATAACACATAACGACAAGTCTTCCTTCAAAATAAAATGCAAAATAAAAAATCCTACATGCTACTGCTGTGAGAGTGCTGGTGTCGCTTCTTTATGATGGTTGGTCTCTCTCTCTCTCTCTCCACCTCCTTCCCCTCTTCATCATTCACCCTCAATTTTCCCCCTTTTTCAATGTTTTCCT